>VZQC01011147.1:100551-111143 GCA_009823505.1 Rhizomys pruinosus | reverse complement strand
ACATATATATATATATATATATATATATATATATACACATACATATATATGGGCATATTTAAACATCCATAAAATGCAGGCATAAATATGTATTTCAAGTAAGCTTATAAAATGTTCTGTCTTGGGGCTGGAGAGATGGCCTAGCTGTTAAGAGCACCAACCGCTCTTGCAGAGGACCGGGGTTCGATCCCCAGCACCCACATGGCAGCCGAGAACCTTCTGAAACTCCAATTCCAGGAGAACTCCAGTTCCAGAGGAATCCGACACCCTCTTCTGATCTCCGCGGTATTGCACGACATGGGTGGGTGCACAAACTTGCATGCAGACAGTACATTCATACACATACAGAAATAAATAAAATTAATAATAAAATAAAATAAAATGTTCTGTCTCCCTGTCTTTTCCAAATATCCTTGATTGTTTACCTCTCATTCCTCCCTCTCCCTTTGAATTCCCCTAACTCCTCACTCCTCCCAAAAGCCCCCCCCCATTTTTCCCATTTCCCCTCTGATAAAGCCAGTGTCTTAATTTATTCACCTCTCTAGAGTCCTTCCATTTTATTAATTATTTTCAAAGAAATTTTTCACTAGAAACAAAGAAGTCTTCCCCTGCTTCCCAAGAGAAACTGCACATTTTTAGAACAAAGAAAAGTTTAACATTTATGGTTCTTAGTTTAAATAGTTAGGATCTTAAAGGCCAGCTAGTTAAATAAATCAGAATGATATTATCTTTACTGCTTTCCTTACACTGACACAATTTTGGTTCACAGGAGACAGATATTTACTCTTTCTAGTTTGAGGCCAGTGTAGTTCCTTTGTTAGTATTTCTTCTTTCTAACTTCCCATCAAAAATAATGTTATTTTCTCAAGTTGTTGGTCTGTGACACTACCAATTTCCTGAAATGGTGGGAACATGATCCTCCAATTCAATATACTGAAAGGTCTGGGCAGAGCTAAAAAGCTTAAGAGGAGAGTATCAGCAAGTTTTCTCTGCTGTCTGGACTAGTCCTTCAGATTAGAGCACCTCTGATTAATATTCACCCACCACAGGAGAAAGAACTTAAACACCTTTGGTATATCTCACACCCCCTCATTATTAACCTGCTACATGCCTAAGAAAAAGTATGTGGGGATTTCTTCAAGGCAATATCTGTATGTAACGTGATAGTAGAGCAGAGAAACTTTATGGTGATTCAGGACAGCACAGCTGAGTTCATTAAGCCAAGGATTTGTTGGCACCTAAAGGAAATTTTGCTACTGGTCAAAGGCGAAAATAAAAAAAAATGTGTTTTCCTTGGTAAAATATTTTTATTATATCTAAAGACATAAAATGACATGTAAGCCAGCCTTTGTGGTGCATGCCTGTAATCCCAGTACTCAAGAGGCAGAGACACGCAGATTTCAGTGAGTTCAAGGCCAGCTGGGGCTACAGGGAGACCATCTCAAAAAGACCAAAAAAGAAAAAATGACAGGTAAACAGAAACATGTAGGAAACTGATATTTTTATTGAAAGATGTTTATTTGTACTTCCAAAAGAGATTTTTCAATACCTGGGGTCATTTTGGTGTGCTCTATAGTGTAGAGTTATGAATCATCATTTGGGTGCATGAAAGTGAAAAGCACATTAACAGTCACTCATCTCACTAAAATTTCCACCTTTAGAGCTTAGACATCCTCCTATGATATCAACAGTAATAAAAGTACTTCTGAGTACTTTGAAAATTTCCCCTTTGTCACTTTTTGAATATTCTTTATTATGGCTTTTTTTACAGACTCTGAAGTTGTGTTTGGGTGTTGGGAAATATTGAATTTCAATTAAAGATGAGGCTGCCATATATTGTGGTTGGTTCATGATGAACATGTTGCATAACTGAGATGCAATTCTAGAGTAATGGGGTGTTAAAGAATTTTTTATACATCCTGGAAAACAATTATTTCTACAAAAAGAGAATAATAGTTTTTAGTTAAATGGCAATGTAGTTTAAATAGCTACATAGCCTTCAAAAAGCCAGCACTTTTATGTGTGTACCAACTATGCTTTCGCAGACCAAAGGCATTTAATCCCCTTATAAATGCAGTGAAGTATAAAATGACAGCAATTTTCCATTGGCTTTGGTTATTAGGGAGCTTGGTGCCAAATCCATGGCTATCTCTGAGTAAAATTCTAATAATTTGGGTAACCTTACTGAATCTCATTTCCTATTTAGCTGTATTTCTTTTAAAATTATTTATCTCTTTCTATCCTATTTAGTGTATAGGTCATATACAGTATTTCAGCTTTCTCTGAAGAACTCTAAGCTCAAACATACACGTTATTCTAATGTGCTTTTGGTAGATGCATTTCCTAATCATTTATTGAGGATTACACCTTTTAACCTTTAGTCAAATAACAGAATAATTGAGAGATTGTTCTGTGAAATGTCAGTAAGAGCATATATGGGGTTATATGGTACAGCAAATCTGAATGGAGTATAGATAAGGTCAAGTTTATTTCATCTTTATATCAATTATCTAAAGATATCACACATTATTACATGACTTACATTGTTTAGTAGGTTCTAGAGAGCAGCAGTGAACAAACTAAACATAGTCCTCTATTTTCTAGTAGACAAGCATATTTCAGAAGTCACGAGTACTGTTCCATATAGTTTGTGAGAAGGACAGGGTTTAATAGGAACAAGAACATATACTTTCATATTCTTTCTTTGTCTCTGTTTCTGTCTCTCTGTCTCTGTCTGCCTCTTTCTCTCTCTCTCTCTCTCTCTCTCTCTCTCTCTCTCTCTCTCTCTCTCACACACACACACACACACACACACACTTTTAATAGTTCATGCTATCATTAGTTTTATTAATTACTTTTCTGTTGCTGGGATAAAACACCATGACCAAGGCAACTTATAGGAAGAATTTCTTTGGCTTATGATTGTAATGGGATAAGGAAGGCACGGGCTACAGAAGGAGAGCAGAGTTGGGCACTCAAATCTTCAAGCATCTGCAGGAAGCATAGAGTCAAATTCAAACTCCCTCTCAGGAAGTGTTTATTCCAGCATGGGCACACTTCCTAAAGATTCCAATGCACTCTACAAAAGCATCACCAACTGACCAAGTGCTCAAATACTTGAAGCCAATGTGAGACAACTGATTCAAACTACCAGATTAGTCAATGTGATGCTAAGGGCTAGGGCATGACTTGTTTGAACTTTGTTGAATTATTTGAACTAGCAAAGTAACTTTGCATCCATGACAATGTAAGACAATTATGAGATACAGAAGATAGATAAAATTCAAACAGTGAAGACCCATTGCCATATACCTACAATAATGTTGTGTATTGGTTGTACTGAACACCTGAAGACCTGTAACAGGTTGTACATGTTACATGTTTATCCTGTTGCTAGAATATTGCTCAGTAACATGGTTGATATTACATGATTAAATGAGGATAAATCCTCTCTTATTCTCCATTTTGGTTTTAATGGTCAAAAGCATGGACTTTGAAGTCAGGGCTTATTTATTACTTAAGAAGTTATATGATCTCCTTCCTACTAAGTTTATTTATACTGAGGATAATTACATTTATAACATATACTATTTTTAAAAATTATGAACAAGTAAATTACTTAGCTCAGTGGGCCATCAAAAAATATGAACCAATTTTGATATTAAAAGTACTTATAAAAATGTACTTATAATAGAAGTAGTTATAGAAGTAATGATATTTTATTTGAGGAATAGTTGGTGATTATATATTACAAATTAAAATGCAAATATTAAATGGTATTTTTCACATACAAATGCTATTAATCTTATTTTTGTAAAGCATATTTACTAATTTCACTTAAGTTCTAAGCTTAAGGCACATGTATACCAGGGAGTAAAATGTGATGGAATCAGATATCATACTTAGTGCACTGGATGACTTTACCTCACCTCCCACTTCTCATCTCACAGAAATTGGCTTGAACTCATCCCAAGAACCTCCCTCTCTTGAAAGTGTCTTAACCTCCCATGGTTTCTTTCCTTACTTAATGTAAAATTTGGCTATGTTCATGAAAAGGAGATTTGGGAGGCAGAGGCAGGCAGATCTTTGTGAGTTCGAGGCCAGCCTGGTCTACAGAGTGAGTTCCAGGACAGCTGGGGCTACAGGGAGACCCTGTCTCGAAAAGACAAAAAAAAAATGAAGTTGCTGGAATATGAATGTAGTGAGTGCATCTTAGGATGGCAGAGGAAATTGACAGTTTCATTCATATGGTGCCGGATTTGAGGCATGAAAGATGCAGGAGTGAAGGGGTCATATATTCTGTAGTTTCAGAAAACCACTAAGGTAAGGCTGTGTATAAAGTGGGAGGCCCTAGGAACCCAAAAGGCCCTTAGAGGTCATGGTGTGAAGCTGTTAAGTTGAAGCCTAATTGTCAGTGGAGACCCTAAGATGTTGGAAATGTCAGGGGTATGAGGCTTCTGCCCAGGAGGGCTGCATATAGCCTATATAGTAATAGCCCAAGAGAGAGAAGGATGTTGGGATGGTGATCTGAGCCCAGATATTTCCCATGAAGCGACAGGATTTGGTGTTTGCCCTGCTGGGTTTTAGTCCTGTTTGGGTCCAATATTTCCTCATTCTTCCCCCATTCTTTGCTTTTAGAATGGGAATGTGTATTCTCTGTAACTGCGTAGAAGAATGTAGTTTTCTTTTTTATTTTAGGGGGGTACCTTTTAGAGAGTGTTTTTAGCTCTTTGAGTCTCAGAAGAGACTTTGGACATTAAACTTGAATAGTGCTGAGACTATTACTGACTATGTGGACTTCAGTTGGACTAAATCCATTTTGCATTATGATATGGTTATGAACCCATTTCCCCCATAGTCTACAAGCACTGGACTATTTGCCCCAGTTTGTGGTGCTATTTGTAGAGGTTTAGGAGATGGCTTTACTGGAGGATGCTCATAGCTAGGGGTCCAGGGCTTTGAAAGTTCATAGTCATGGCCTATTTCCAGTTTTGCTATCTCTGCTTCCTGGGCCTGTTTGTAGATGTGAGAGCTCAGCTTTCTGCTCTGCCTGCCTCCTGTCATGCCTCCTCTGACACGATGGACTCTTATTCTGCTTGTAGATGTGAGCTCTCATTTTTCTGCTCTGCTTGCCTCCTGTCATGCCTCCCCTGACGTGATGAACTCTTATTCTGCTTGTAGATGTGAGCTCTCAGCTTTCTGTTCTGCCTGCTTCCTGTCATGCCTCCCCTGACATGATCGACTCTTATTCTCATCCCTCTGGAAATAGAAGCCCAATAAATTCTTCATTCTATAAATTGCCTTGTTCATTGTATTTTCATCACCATAACAGAAAAATAACTATAACACACGAGCAATGGCTACCAAAAGCTGTTTGCTGATGTAGTCTTTGCCATTTAAAGACCATAACACTGAACTCCAGTTTTCTTTTTCTTGATTTGTGATTCAATATGCTCAAAATACCCAACTGAAAGGCTACAGGGGCAGACTCCCCTCATCACAGGTAAGGAAGCAAGTCTTAACACAGACCGTGGTTGAATGTGAAAATAATATTTATTGTGTAGAACCACATGTTTGCTATATTACCATTTCCTGTATATGCTGATTAATATAAGTACATAAATATTTTAGATTTTCTCTGTTTTCTTCTCTCTGTCTCTCCCTTTCTTTGTTATTGTTCTTAGTGTTGCTAGTGTATAAGAGAAGGAATTTGAAAAGGAATTCTCAGTTAATATTAAACTTGACCAGTTTTTCACTGTACAAATATAAAAGGTGCAGGGAAAGATTCTTGTCATTAAAGCATAGATCATGGCCTTATAATTTTCCCACCAAATCTACAATTATTTTTCTGCTAGCAGTAATTAAGTGATCTCTAATTAGACTATGTCTGTGGTGGTTTGAATGAGTGTCCCCCATAGGCTTTAAGTATTCAGAAATTTTGTCTCCAGTTGGTGGCACTGTTTTTGGAGGTATTAGAATGTGTGGCCGTGCTAGAGGAAGTATGTCATTGGGGGCAGGCTTAGTGAGTTTAACAAGCTTTGCAGTCTCCAGTAGCTCTCTTTCTGCTTCCTGTGCTCATTGTGAGATGTGACCCTTGGCGGCATGCTGCATCTCTAGCCACCATGTCTCCCGCCACAATGGACTCTAATTCCCTGGAACCATCAATCGTAAGCTCAAATAAACTCTTCCTTTTATAAGTTCCTTGGTCATGGTGTTTCATCACAGCAACAGAAAAGTGACTAATACAATGTCTATCTGATATTCAACCAGAAGGGGAATTCCTGAGAGACTTGAAAAACAAGGGAACTTAGTAAAGATTAAGAAATCAGGAAATAAAAGGAAGAGAGGAAGCTAGAATTAAACAGTATTCTAAATTTGAAATGAGTAGTCAGCTCCACCACAAGATGTACCCCATATGTGGCACTGCTATCAGGGCCAAGAACCTGTGGCTAGACAAGTCATAGGATTTAGGGGAGAATCTACTATTATTATTCTGCTAAATAGACATAGTATTAAGTTATTCATAATAACTCATTATTATATCCATATATTAGTAGACCTTTCAACTCTTTCCAGAGAAGCTTCTCTCAGCAGCTTGTGATTGACACAGAGACCACCAACTGGTCAAGGGGCACAGAATAAGAGATTGCAGTGTGCTCATCCCTAAGTGGGATACCTATTTCATACTCTCTTCCCCAAGGTTCAGGGATAATTATGGAAGAGAGGGTGGGAAGATGCAAGAACTAGAAGGTGAATGGTTACAAGGGAACCTTGCTTTCTGGACACAACAGGACAGTTACACATATGAAGACAAAACACTCATGCCAGCATGCACAAGGCCTATACAAGTCCAAGCCAGACTAAAACCATAATGGATGAGTGAGGTGGGCAAGAAGCCTTGCCCTGTATGAGGATGTATGGGGAATTAATGGCTTCTGGGAGATGGAGAATCAGTTTTCTCTAACAATCTGATCCTGGATAGGTTAATGAGGCTCAGGGATAGACCTGCACTTAAGAGGACAGTTATGGCAGAATGCATGATCTGGGATGGGGTGGAGATGGGGGGGAAGGGAAAGGGAAATAAGCCTGAACTGAATTGGAAAAAATGTATGAAATGCACAACGCATCAATAAAAATTAAATTAAATAAAAGAGTATTTGCAAAACACAAATAAGATTTGATAGGCCTTATAAAAACAACAGAGTTTTTACGAATGGGTAGTAAGGTATTAGCATATATCTGAGAGAAGATGATGGAAGGGGTCTGAGTATGATCAAAATACATTGTATGAAAGTTTCAAAAATTCAATAAAATTATTTATAAAATGAAAAATGTTCATACTCAGCCATGTTTATTACAGCTCTCTTCACAATAGCAAAGAGCCAGAGCCAACCCAAATGCTCCTCAACCAATGAGTGGATAGAGAAAATGTGGTGCATCTACACAATGTTGTTCTATGCAGTGGTAAAGAAGTATGGCATCATGAACATTTCAGGAAAATGGATGGAAGTAGAAGACATTATGCTAAGTGAAATAGCACAATCCCAGAAAAAAAGTAATGAATGGAATCCCTCATTTGTGGATGCTAGCAGCAAGCAATTAGTTGTAAGGCAAACTGAGCAACGTCAATGTTATATACTTCTTTTTCTAAAAGCAACTGCGCTCTTATAATGTGAATCCTTTAACAGGCTCTAGAATTAACCTACTACTTATTTTCAGACATTGTAATCTTGGTATATGGGTGGAGGGTATGTAAGCATACTTTAGAGTGATATAATGTTATATTACTCTTTTTCTAAAAGCAACTGCGCTCTTATAATGTGAATCCTTTAACAGGCTCTAGAATTAACCAACCACTTATTTTCAGGCATTGTAATCTTGGTATATAGGTGGAGGGTATGTAGGCATACGTTAGAGTGACATAAACTTAAAAAGGAAAAATGTGAATCCTGAAATGTGATATGGAAATAACATACAGTTTATTTTCAGAAGACATAGTTTAAGCATAGATGTGACATAAATATATGCATATGTTGAAGCAATATAAATTGGAGAGAACAACAACAAAAGACCTGGGATGGGGAGCTGACTGAAAAGTAAGGTTCTCCCAAGAGCAGTGATACCAGAATGCATGAACTCGGGTGGGCTGAGGGCATGGAAAGGGAAATGAGTCTAAATTTGAGAAATGATGTATGAAATGCACAAAACTTCAATAAAATATTAAAAAAATTAAAAGCCCAGATGCATACATTGAGAGACCCTCCTTTCTCTTTCAGTTTTATACCTTAGTGGTCCAAAGAAATGAAATCCCCAAGGAAGACAGACATAAGCTTACTACAGTATGTTTAGAAAGACCCCAATGTAACAACATCTATTTAATTATAGAAATGCGAAATGTGTGAAGTTATTTGAAGATTAGGGAAGAGAATGCTAGAAGTTTGCTATGTTTGGAATTTCAGTTTCACTCAGAGGCCCACATGGTAAAGGCTTTCATGAAGGTCCTGTTCTCTTCTAGTTTCAATAAAGTGGCAGTAAGTAGGAAAATGACATAATGTCTCTTTAACATTTTAGAAACTTTTCTGCACACACCTCACTACTTGCAGTCCTTGTAGGGCAACCACAGCAGTGAAGGGCCATGCCCATGACATGTGTCACTGGTCCTGGGCTCCTGCCTCTTCTCTGTTCTTTTAACTCATGTTGACCAGCTTTCTTTCATTTTGACAAGTGTCTGAGATGAATTAACTTATAGGAAGGAGAGGTGAATTGGGGCTCATTTGTTTTAGAATTTTCAGTCGTTGATCCCTTGCTTCTGGTGCATTTGGGTTTGCGATGAGCCAATATGCCATTGCAGAAGCACGTGGTGGAGAAAAGATGCCACTTTATGAAGTCTAGGAAGCAAAGACAAAGGCAGGAAGGGGCTACAGTTCCAATACCTACTTCAAGGAAACCTCAAGGACCCGATTCCTTCCACTAGTCCCCATCTCTTAAAGGTTCTACCACCTCTCATAACACCACAGAATCACTTAGTCAATCTTACTGAACGGTTATAAGGAAAGCAGGACATACAGAAGCTTGAAAAATCATTTGATAGAGATTTAATGTTATATTTCCAAGATTGCCACAGATTCCGTCTTTTTAAAAATTTTAGCCAATATCACATGACTATATGTAACTATTTGGAGTGAGCCAGAGAACAGTATACTTTAAAGACCAAAGCCTCTTAATCCATTAATTCATACTAGCATTCTTTATGATTCTCAGGTTTCCTAGAGCCGTCAGACACTTCTATGACTCTGAACCCCATGATATTCTCTGCCTACATTTCCCAGTTCCTTCTGCCTAATTATTATGCTGCATTTTCAAGGCCCTAATCAGAGAGAAGTGATGGTGATAGTGGTAGTTGAGTGAATACACTCCATAGAATTGTCCCCTGGTGTTCATCCTATCACTTCTGCCTCACATTCTATTTTTCTCCTGTGATGTAAGAAACAACCATTCTTGAAGTGGTACAAATTTTATGGGAATAACTCATCACTTTCTGAATGGATTTAAGGCCCACTTCATAATATGGAGCCATACCTTGAACTACTGTATCCATACATTAATGCATCTCTCAGCTCTCATCAGAGAAGCTTCTTGTAGCAGATGGCAATTAACAGAGAGAACTAAAATTTGTCAACATGTGTAGAAAATGAGACTGAAAAGTGCTCAGCCCTAAATGGGACACTTACATCACTCCTCCTCTCACAGTTCAGGGACCTTTGTTAAAGTAGGGGTGGAAAGATTGTAAGTGGCAGATGTGGTAGATGGCAACAAGGAAACCATGGTATCTGAGCACCACAGGGTAGCTGCACAGATGAACCCACAGTGCTTGTGACAGCATTCATAAAGCCTGTGTAAGATCAACCAGACAAAACCAGGATGGATGTGGGAGGAGATCACAACGTTCCAGCCCAAGATGAGGATCCACTGGCAATTAATAGCTGCTGGTAAAGGTTCAGTTCCCTTTAAATGTATGATATCAGGTAGGCTGAACAGACTACAACATACATACACATGAGAGAATTTTGGATATACAAATTAGACTTAATAGACCCTTGAAAATAATAGGCATATGAAACCAGGAAGGAGGATAGTCAGGGTTTGGTGGAGCTAGGGAAAGGATTAGAAATTCTCAAAGGATCAGTTAAAGCATTTATTTATTTATTTATTTATTTATTTATTTATTTATTTATTTATTTTTATTGATGCTTTGTGCATTTCATACATCATCTTCCAATTCAGTTCAGGCATATCTCCCCTTCCCTTCCCCTGCCACCCCCACCCCAACCAAGATCATGCATTCTGCCATGACTGTCCTGCATATCTCTCTCAGTTTTTTTTTCCATTTTTTAGCTATAAGTGATAATCCATGAGTACAAGCATCCTTCATGTAAAACCAATTTGCAGGCTGTTGTGCCCAAACACCCACAGCCCCACCTTCCAGCGGGGGGTGAGGGGTTGTATGTTCAATCAGGTTAATCAAATGAGGGCCCAGACTACATTGCTGTAGTTTCACCCTTCACCCCAATCGCAGCCCTTACATTCTACCA
>VZQC01011147.1:54628-89314 GCA_009823505.1 Rhizomys pruinosus | reverse complement strand
AAACAAACAAAAAAACAGAGCCATTGAATGGAACAATGGAACAATGGAACAACATTGAAGATCCAAACTTGAGCTCATATAACTTCAGCCACCTCATATTTGACAAAGGGGCCAAAAAAAACTCAATGGAGGAAAGAGCATATTCAGCAAATGGTGTTGGCAAAACTGTATCACCATTTGTGGAAGAAAAAAATTAAACCCCTACCTCTCACCCTGTACAAAAACCAACTCCAAGTGGATCAAAGATCTCAAACTAAAACCTGAAACCCTGAAGTTGATAGAAGAAAAAGTTGGCAGTAACCTACAAGACATAGGTGTAGGAAAAGACTTTCTAAATCAAACAGCAGCTGCACAGGAAATAAGGACAATAGCTGACAAGTGGGACCTCATCAAACTCAAAAGCTTTTGTAAAACAAAAGAAACAATCAAGGAAGTGAAGAGAAAATCTACAGAGTGGGAGGAAACCTTCACAGATCTATCAGACAAAGCATTAACATCCAGAATATATAAGCTACTTAAAAAGCAAAGAAGTAAGAAAACAAATGACCTACTCAAAAGATGGAGTAAAGAGCTGAACAGAGACTTCACCAGTAAGGAAGTAAAGACGGCTGAGAAAAATCTTAAAAAGCGTTCAGCATCATTAATAATTAAGGAAATGCACATTTAAACCACACTAAGGTATCACCTCACTCCAATAAGACTAGCCAAGATCAAGAAAACAAAAACACCAAATGCTGGAGAGGTTGTGGGGAAAAGGAACACTCATCCACTGCTGGTGGTAATGTAAACTGGTACAACCACTGTGGAAAGCAGTGTGGAGAACACTTAAAAAACTCAAAATGAGCCTACCACCTGATCCAGCCATACCAATCCTGGGTATATGCCTACAAGACGCATCCTGCTGCAAAGATAAATGCACAGCTATGTTTACTGTAGCTCTCTTCACAATAGCAAAGACCTGGAACCAACCCAAATGCCCCTCAACAGATGACTGGATAACAAAAACGTGGTACATCTACACAATGAAGTTGTATACAGCAGTAAAGAAAGATGACTTCATGAGCTCTGCTGGTAAATGGATGGAACTTGAAGCAATTATACTAAGTGAAGTAACACAGTCCCAGGAAAAAAAAATGGCAAATGGTTTCCCTCATTTGTGGATGCTAACACCAAATACCCAGTTGGTAGGCAAACTGAGCAAATTTATTATTATATTTCATTGTATCTGAAAGCAACTGTGCTATTACAATGTGAATCTATAAATGGGCTCTAGAATTTTCTTACCACTTATACTCACACGTTGTAATTACCATGTATAGATGGAGGAGATGTAGTCATATTCTAAAAAAAGAATGTAAAGTTACACGACTTTATACCTGCATGCAAATTTACTGTTAAAATGTGAATCTCTAAATGTGTTTAGTAATCAGCCTACAGTTTATTCACAGAATTTTTAATTTTGACTTATGTGCGGAGTGTATATATGCATATTTTGGAATAATATAAAATTTAAAAAAAGAAACATTCTATTTCTTTTTTTTAGTTATTTTTATTTTTTTATGTGTATGAATGTATTGTCTGCGTGTTGGTTTGTGCACCCATGTCGTGCAATGCCGCGGAGGTCAGAAGAGGGTGACGGATTCCCCTGGAACTGGAGTTCTCCTGGAATTGGAGTTACAGATGGTTCTTAGCTGCCATGTGGGTACTGGGGATCGAACCCGGGTCCTCTGCAAGAGCAGTTGGTGTTCTTAACCGCTAGGCTATCTCTCCAACCCCAAAACATTCTATTTCTACTTCAAATGAAAGCATCTGTAAAAAGTACCTGTGCTCATTGCAATTATCATGAGTTTGGCTGCAAACATGGGGTCTGGTCTTCTGACAAGGTTTAGAAGGAAGGCAGAGGCAACTCTCTCAGTGTCTCCATATTCATTGGGAGTGAGACTGAAGAGTCGTGTTTCCTTTGTCCTCTTCCCTCTGTCCAGTACGAGAGTCTTTGGAATTCTTCCTGATTTCTCTAGCCCTGCATGACTCTCATCATCACTACTTTCCCAGCCCCTCCACATATCACCTTGCTTTTCAAGGCTACTGAGTCAATGGGAAACTTCTTGGGATGGAATGGTGTCATCTTGTCTTAGGACTTTCCAGGATGGTGTGCCAACGCTTTCTAAATATGGTGCCAATAGTCACAGATAGGAATCAAGTCCTCTTACCGTTCTCAGAGTTGTCTTGACACTGTTTATACTGTTGGTGCAAATGTCTGTATCTCATTGAAGTCCTAGAGTTCTGGTACCTAGTAAAGTCAGCCAATCTGGAGTAAGCTCAGAGATTCCACTCTCATTTCTCCTGATCCAGAAGGGTGACACTAGCCCAAAATACAGCTGCCTGTCAGTGATTTTCTTTTGCTTTTTTTTTCTCTCCACTGTTCATATACCTCATAGAGAATATATTAGGAAAATGTAGTATCTGAGAAAGCTCTCTCAATCTGTCAAAAGCCTCTGCATTTATGTTTTCTTTTTTTAGGTATTATTTAACATATTTTTATTATAAAACATATGTTTTCTTTCTTTAAAAAGTTCTAGTAAATGTAACATTGTGTATGTCTTTGTTCCTTTATTTCATTTAGTTTATTTTTAATTTTTTATTGAATTTTTGTGTATTTCATACATAACATCTCAAGAGTCTTAATTGCCTTCATCCGCCCATTCTCCAACCCCTCTGGAGTTCATTCATTCTGTCATTTGTGTTAGGACATATTGTACCAAATTAATCTTTTAATTACATTTATTGTAACTGATAGCAAACATAAATATTGTAGACATGTATGGATTACAGTGTGATTTATCTTTGTACTTAAAGAGAAAACAAAAGGTCCCTTTTTGGCTTTTGTTCACATGTCACTCCTCTTTCTAAAGGCGACCACAAACATCACTTTGATGTTTAAACTTTCTAGAAGAATGCTTTTATGGTGGAGGTCTTTTTTTCCGTTTTTATTATTACCATTATTAAACTTTTTCCATAGGTCACACATCATTTCTTGATCAAATTTAGAGTCACTTCCCTTTCCATGCTCCCTATCCCACCCAAGTCCCTGCATTCTGGCATACATGTCCTGCATCTCTCTCCGAGTCTCTCCAGAGTGGTTTTTTTTTCCAGTTCTTTTGTTGTTGTTGTCTCCAATTTGTATTTCTTTTTTTTTTTTATTGATGCTTTGTGTATTTCATACATCATTTTCCAATTCATTTCAGGCATATATTCCCTTCCCTTCCCCCCACCCCATCCCTACCAATCCCAGATCATGCATTCTGCCCTAACTTTTCTGCATCTTTCTCTGTTTTTGTTTTGTTTTGTTTTGTTTTCATATTTTTTAACAATAAGTGATAATTTGTGAGTACAAGCATCCTTCATGTAAAACGAATTTGTGAGCAATTGTGCCCAAACCCACACAGCTCATGGGTCCCACCATCCAGCAGGGGGGGGGGCTTGTATGTTCAATCAAATTGATCAAATCAGTGTCCAGTCTATATTGTTGTAGTTTCACCATTCACCCCAATCGCAGCCCTTACATTCTACCATGCGCCCTCTTCCGCAGATTGTTCCCTAGGCTTAGAAAAGGGGCACAGGTGGATGAGAAGCAAAACAGTCTACTTTCTCTGGAGCTGTTGTCTTGGTCTCTGGTCAATTCTGGCTGTTTTCTTTCATGGGCTGCCAGCTTGTCCAGGCATAACCTTTCGATCCTACTAATGAAGCACATGCAATTAGATATATAGGTATTTAAACAGTACTAATTGTTATGGTAGGTTACTTTGGTATAGACACAGATGTTTGGATGGTATGTTAATCTATGAAAAGATCAAACCTCCAATTTGTATTTCTTAATACGAAGGCAGGTGCTTGCTCCCTACCAGCAGGATAAGCCTAGGACCCCTAGTGGTGGCTCAATGCATATTTTTGAAACAGTTTTAGGTTGGTTTCCCCCATTACAGTTTGATAGTCTTTCCAGTGAACAGAAGCTATCATTGGGCACTGTTCGTGGGACAGCACAGCCAAGGAACTGGGCAGAGAGAGAAAATCCACGTGGGACAGCACAGCCAAGGAACTGGGCACAGAGAGAAAATCCACAATTTGCCAATGGACTATTTATTATTTATTTATTTATTTGCAAAAGACTGTTCTTTGTTATTATCATTGTCAAATACACCCAAAGTATTCCCATTCCTGGGGCTCTCTATGGAACTTCTTCGACACACCCTCTGATTTCCCAAATCCTTGTCAAGAACCCCCTGTCACAGGGTTGTAGGTTTACACAACTGGAATAATCATGGGAGGCCACTATGTTTTATTTTGTAACTGAATTTCAAAATGAGCTGGATGATTTTATGACCAGCAATAAAACCAGGAGTTATGGAAGCTAAATAAAAAAGCTAATCAGATCTCTCAGATCTCATGTTTTGGGACATAAACTTGTCACCATGAGATTAACAAGGTCCCCGCACCCTTAGCTGGCAGAACAGTATGTCGTAGAGGAGTTTTACATCTTAATAATCTGTGCCATATGTTTATTCCTGGTTGAGCTCAATTCAACACACAGTTATTAGGTAACTACTGTGCACAAAGTATTATCCTAGGCCAGGTTTCCATAGAGTTGAGACATGTACAGTCAGTGCTAGGTATAATCTAGTTGCAGAGAGAAACGTGTAACCAAAGCAGGCATCCAAGGATGTGCTGGGGTTTCGAGGATACCCAGTGGTTTGAATTACAAGAAAGCAGATAGACATCTTCAGAACACATGGGAAGGAGATATTATGACTAAGAATTGCTTTTCTTCACACATTAACATCCTATATTGGCTGAGATGAAGTGTTTCTACACACTCCAGGAGATTGTTCCTTGGGATAGCCCTAAAGTTTGGGAAATTCTAAGGGACTAAATTGGAAAGCTAATGAATGATAGAAAAAAATCTAGCTTACCTTAATTTGGTATACATTTCTTACAAAAGTCAGCTTATATTTAAAATAGAAAAATATCCCACCAGATAATTATTAAAAATCTATAATCTGTTAAAAATAAGTCATATTTTCCCATGTACAAACTGAGCCACAATCTTAGATGAGAATTTGCCAGGAATATCACAGCATGTTTGTCAAGAAACAGGGCCCTGGGAACCAGAGGAGAAAAACATCATACTGGATTCTAGACACAAAAGGGGAACCCAGATGGTGAGAAATAGCACTGCAAATGCCTAGTTCGTAACTGATGGGAGGGTGAAAGAAGATAGTGAGCTGTTCCATTTCTTAGTAGCAGAGAGGCAGGTAATAGAAAAGATGCCTTGGCAGACTGTGGTACAAGGCTAGGAAGTCTACAAGGTCAGGTGGGGGCCTCTGTGTATCTAGTGTCACCTACATTCCCGCTATAAACAAGGAGCTCTCACAAAAAGCAGAATATAGAGATAGAACGTGCTGTGGGATTTCACAAAGAAAGAGCTTTTAATTCCGAATGAAGGGCAAGGGAGACCTTTCTGGTAAGTTGGTTCTTTAATAGAGATTTAGAGGATAAGTAGAGATCGAAAGAGGAGGCATTGCTGTGTGGGTTTCCAGTTTAAATAGATAACACAAGTCACAAAGGAAAATAAGTACCTATTCCTGTTGTCTAGCAAAGGATAGATACTACCGTGCAATCGAACTGTAGCCTTTTTTGTTGGGAAGATGAGACTGATGCTTAATCTCTGCTTTGTAGTTTCTTCAGTAGACAGTGGGGAATCTTTAAACAAAAGATGGTAGTGAGCTGATGTATTCTTAAGGACATAATTCTGTGAGTTCTACTATACTGAGAACCAGAAACAAATCATTAATCTTTCCTAAAATGTCATTTCTTCTCTTTTTGCTTAATGAGAGCAAAGTCTCAGTTCTTGGCTGAGCCACACACTCACCTATTCCAGGAAGCCTTTCTAATTCTCAGGTCTGGAAAATTACTGAATTATAATTATCAATGTATTTTATTCAAATGATAGCTGTGAATGCAGCCCAATATAAAATTGTAAATTTATTTAAGCATTATATGATTTTTATATTCTTTTGTTATGTAACTGGATTGCACAGTTCTTGAGCATGAATGTTATAGATGACAATAACATTTTACAATCTTAACATCCCTGAGTTAGATTGTTAATCCCCTTCAGTATTTGTCATCTCTGCCTTAGTCTCCATTTCCTTTCTCAAGGCCTAGCCTCTACTGGATAATTAACCCATATTTATTGGCAAAGTAAATGAAGAAAAGCAGGAATTCTCTGAATAAATTAATTAGTAGTAAGCCTGATCTCAGAAAAATAAAAGCAACAAAATATAAACTTCAAGAAATCGGCAGAAGGAAATATTCAAAGGAGGAGAGACATGTGAAATGTGGAAAGAGATCAGCATGCTTAAATTGTCTGCTAACATAATGTGGCCTCTGCAGTGGTCCAGGCAGAACATGGCTTCCTCTCACATAGAATCTTTTCCCTCTATGAAAGACATTTTAGGGGCTGGAGAGATGGCTCAGAGGTTAAGTGCACTGACCGCTCTAGCAGAAGACCCGGGTTCGAATCCCAGCACCCACATGGCGGCTAAGAACCATCTTTAACTCCTGTTCCCATGGGAATCCGATGCCCTCTTCTGACCTCTGAGGCATTGCCCTACAATGGTGCACCAACCTACATGCAGACAGATAACTCATACACATAAATAATAATTTAAAAATTCAAAGAAAGAATTTAAAAAAAAGAAAGACATTTTGGTTGTTGTTTGTAGATACTTTCTTAATTCTGTAAATGAGCTATTAAACACACACACACACACACACACACACACACACACACATGCACACTAGATGGATCACCAGATTGGAAAGGGATGAGTGAGAGGCCATGGTTTCACCTATTAGGATCTGACACTTTTATTGGGAGAGACTCCTTAACATCTAAGTTCAATAGAAAAGGAAAACCGTTTAGATATGGTGGTATGGGCAGGTAAGGGATGGCCTCTGTATTCCTTCTCTGTATTCATGTAGTATATCTAAAATGGAAACATTTTACCAAATAATTTCCTAATATAAAGTAAGTCAAGTCTACTCAAGTCCATGATGATAACACAGTAGTGACAGAATAATCCAGAGAGATTTTCATTCTATGCACTATGAAGGTGACTAAAGTGTACCCAGGTGATGGCCTTAGTTATGGTGCCCTGATTAAAATTTTGTCTTCCATGTAAAGATACCAGTTTTAGTGAACACACATTAAATGAATTATTTTTATAATGAAATGCATTTGACTATTTGTTACAATCAAAATCTATTATTTCAAGAAAGAAAGAAAAATTAAACTTTGAGTCTTAGTTTTGTAAAAGTTAGTCTCATAGAAAAAAAAGCTGTCTAATTCACTTGCTAAATATTAGAATGAAAAAGAAAAACTTTCATACTTGAAATTCAAAACTCGAAATAATTAAATTCTTAATTTAGAATGGAATTATTATAACTGGTTTTATTTTTCTCTGCATTAATCCAACAGATTTTTGTATTTGGATGATTTTGTCTTGTGTGCCCAAGCACTTGGCGATTTAGCCATTGAAAATGCACCTGCTTCTCAGATTGGCAAGGCAACAATTTACTCTGAAGAATCAGTTGTTTTGAATGGCTAATTGGTTACAGGTGCGATGAATTAACCATCTGCCTTAGAGACTGACTCTACTAAGAGGAAAGGAAAAATTCCTTTTCTTTCTGTCCCTTTGGGAGTTGGCCAACCTCAGAGTTCAGTAGCATGTGACTCCTACTTGGATTTAGTGGAGCCTGTGGTAGGTACACCTAGGCAAGTGAGAGGAAAATAAAGATTGGTGGCTGTTAAGAAAAATGTAATAGTTTAAGACTGGCTTACTTTTTTATTTTTTGTTATTAAACATTATTTATTTATTATAATGTATTTGGCATTAGAGTATGTGTCAATATAGAAAAGTACTTGTCAAATTACTTTTGTTGCTGTTTTAAGACAACGTCTTGATATTTACCCTGGCTTTGCTAGAAGTTGCTATGTAGAACAAACTGGCCTGAAACATTCTTCAGTCCTTCTGCCTTGGCTTCTTGAGTGCTAGAATTACAGATACTACTGTGGCTGGGTACTTAATTTTTTAAGAAAATAATCTGTTATATCATATATATATATATATTTATAGATATATTATTATATATGCATTTTCCCTGCAATATATTTAAGTGAACCATGTGTGTACAATGCCCACAGAGGAGAGAGAAGGGCATTGGATTCCCTGGAACTGGAGTTACAGACAGTTGTGAGCTGCTCTGTGGGTGCTGGGAAATAATCCAGACCTTCTGCAAGACTAGCCAGTGCTCTTAGCCACTGAGCAGCTGTCTCTGCAGCCACTACCTGTCAATATTTACAATTAATATTTTATTAGTTACTTTTATTTTAATTTAATTTTTTTTTTTTTTTTTTTTTTTTTTTTTTTTTATTGTTCTGTTTGTTTTATAATATATATATATATATAGGTCTATATTGCGTGTAGTGTGCATGTGGAGGTCAGAGTACAAATTGTGGGAGTTGGCTCTTCCATCCACCTTGCAGATACCTGAGCTCAACCTTCAGTAGTCAGGCCTGGAACCAGGACCTTTTCTCTCTGATCCATCCTGGAACCAGGTCCTTTACTCTCTGATCCATCCTGGAGCAGGGTCCTTTACTCTCTGATCCATCCTGGAACCAGGTCCTTTACTCTCTGATCCATCCTGGAGCCAGTCCTTTACTCTCTGATCCATCCTGGAACCAGGTCCTTTACTCTCTGATCCATCCTGGAACCAGGTCCTTTACTCTCTGATCCATCCTGGAGCTGAGTCCTTTACTCTCTGATCCATCCTGGAGCCGGGTCCTTTACTCTCTGATCCATCCTGGAGCGGGGTGGGTCCTTTACTCTCTGATCCATCTGGAAGCCAGGTCCTTTACACTCCAGCCATCCTGGAGGCTGGTCCTTTACTCTCTGATCCATCCTGGAGGTGGGTCCTTTGAGACTGGTTTACTTTTAAAGCAATAACCTAATTGATTATCTTCAGAATTAATGAAAATTTCCAAACAAACCAAAGTAAATGCAAAACATCATAACTTGTGAGAGAAAGCAATGTAGAACAACAGGCGAGTTTATGCATTTGACTTGCTTCTGGTTTAGATTTCTATTTGTTATACGCTCTTTATTTGATCAGATTTCCAAAATTTTCTGAAGGATTTGATATGAATCAATCACTGTGTCACAGTACTGGAAAGCAGACCATTTATTTAATCAGACAACTTTCTCATTGCCTACCTGAGTGGTGGAGTCATAGTTTTTCTAAATGGGCAACAGCATTTTCCCTTTCTTGAGCACTGTCTCTTGGCTCCAGGAAACTGAGAGGAAGCTCTGCTTAAGTAAGAGTTGTCAACATGAGCCAAATGGGAAGTGGCTTTGTTTATTCTTTCCCTTTGTGCACTTCTTTCAGGAACTTCTACTTTCTTATGTTTCATTTTGCTTATCCACGCTTCCATTAGTTCATGTTTTATGTATTAGTTTACCATGCACAATTTTAATTCATCTTAAATATTTAAGAATTGTAAAACATGTTTTCATTTTCTAATTCAAATGCTATATCTTCAGTCACTTGTCTGAGAGTCACAGAATCTTTGATTCTGTTCTGAGGGATTTGTTGGAAAGAATTGGTAAAGTGAAAAGTACCTTTTCTTCAAGAAGTGGGAAGGAAACTTTTGAAACTCTCAGAACAAAATTTCTCTTCTGATGAGTATTATAAAATGTCCTGAAATTTACTTGAGCTGGTTAAACAAATTAATGCTTTTGTCACTTTTACATATATTCAACAAAACATAATTATTTATTCCTATGGTATTGCAATGAGACAACCATGTGAAGTCTTTTCCCAATACTAATGAGAAGCAAGCAAGAAGACTCCTCTATCTCAGTATAGATACTGAGGGTATTTGAAAATGGGTAGAAACTTTAGGCGTAATTTTTTGTTTTGTAAATCTTCATGCCTTATAAAATATCCTCTATTCCAAACAAATTTTTGGGTGATAGCTATTTTATACAGTCTGAGAAAGGATTAGGCTGAGCATTTCTAAACCACCCCTTGATTTAATACTTGTGATTAAATGGAGTTCAGTATAATTTCTATTTATCACAATGAGATAAAATAGAAAGACTGAACTATTTCACAGCAATCATCCTCTGCTTCTGGTTCTTACAATCCTTCTGCCCTTGCTTCTTTCAAGATGTTGGCAAGGGAAGCTCACTTATTTCAAACACCATTGAATAAGGGAATAATCATATCCAGAAGTTAATCCAATAATTTTTTAGATCATTGTTAAAATCTATAGTTTATTTAAGTCAGATAGAATTCTCTAGAAATATTCTGAAGTATTAACATGAGAGATGCTCCCTCACTTTCATATGAACATTTCCTTTTCTATCTTACTAAGTGAAAAGTTATCAAGTCACCACATTCTTCTTTAGGTGTTTGTATGAATTTCCATTTAGAAATTGTAGATTTTCATAGCATGTCGTTACTATATTCTTTTGCTTCAATGTTCTTTTGCTGGTTGACCTTTTTTTTAAAGTAAGTGGTGTTAAGGGAAATCCTTGTACTTCAACACTGTGTCTACAAAGGTTTTTTTGTTGTAGAATTTAGAACTTAAAAACTGGATCACCACTTGTAGAAGAATGAAATTAAACCCCTACCTCCTCACGCTGTACGAAAGTCAACTCCAGATGGATTAAAGATCTCAACATGAAACCCCAAACTCTGAAGGCGATAGAAGAAAAAGTTGGCAGAAGACTACAAGACATAGGCATAGGAAAAGACTTCCTAAATCAGACAGCAGCTACACAAGAAATAAGATCAACAATTAAACTCAAAAGTTTCTGTACATCAAAAGAAACAATCAAGGAAGTGAAGAGAAAGCCCACAGAGTGGGAGGAAACCTTCACTGAAGATACATCTGACAAAGCACTGATTTGCAGAATATATAATCTATTCAAAAAACAAAGAAGAAAGAAAACAAATGACCCACTCAAAAGATGGAGCAAAGAGCTGAACAGAGACTTCATAAGTGAGGAATTAGAGACAGCTGGGAAACATCTTAAAAAGTGTTCAACGTCACTAATATTTAAAGAAATGCAAATTAAAACCACTTTAAGATATCATCTCAGTCTGATAAGACTGGCTAGGATAAAAAAAAAATGATACCAAGTGCTGGAGAGGTTGTGGGGAAAGGGGAACACTCATCCACTGGTGATGGGAATGTAAACTTGTACAACCACTATGGAAACAGTGTGGAGAACCCTTGAAAAACTCAAAATGAGCTTGCCATCTGACCCAGTCATACCACTCCTGGGTATATACCCACAAGACTCATCTTACCACAGAGATACATGCACGGCTATGTTTATTTCAGCTCTCTTCACAATAGCAAGGAGCTGGAACCAACCCAAATGCCCCTCAACTGATGAGTGGATAGAGAAAATGTGTTACATCTACACAGTGGAGTTCTATGCAGCAGTAAAGAAAAATGACATCAAGAAATTTGCATGTAAATGGATAGAGCTAGAAGATATCGTGCTAAGTAAAGTAGCACAGTCTCAGAAAAACAAATGACGAATGGTATCCCTCATCTGTGGATGCTAGTGCCAATTACCTAATTGTATGACAAACTGAGCAATATTAATTTGATCTGAAATCAACTGAGTTCTTATATTGTGAATCTCTTAAAAATAAATAAAAAAATTAAAATATTTTTGTTTTTATTTTATGTCTTTGAGTATTTTCCCTGCATGTGTGTAAGTGCACCTGTGTCATGCAGTGCCTGTATATGACAGAATAAGATGTCAGATCCCCTGGAACTGGAGTTAGTGACGATTCCTAGTCACCATGTCAGTGATGGGATTCAAACCTGGGTTTTCTGCAAGACCTGCTGAGCCAGCTTTCCAGCCTTGAGAATGAGAGGTTTAATCTGGAATACTTGTGCTGTCATAAATTTTAGAAGTACTTCAAAAATCCTCTTTCACATTGTGCAATATTTTTTCAAAAAACTTTATTGCAGTAAGGCTCCTTAAAAGGATAATGCAAACTGCAATAGAGAAACAACAACCCTGCTGCCTCAAGGCAGGGATTCTGTGCTGAGAGCCAGGTTTTGTGACTTCCCTATTGTGTTCCAGGAAACCTTTTCTGAGTAGGAGTGTAGAAGCTGCTATATATTCATAGCAACATGCTTTTTCTGCAAGGAAACAAAACTAAGAGAAATAGTTTGGCTTTTCTAAAGTATTGCTAATATAATCAGAGGGAAGTTACGGATCATCAACATGACTTCTTTATAAAATCTATTTGTGTGTGCGTGCATGCGCAAGTGTATGTGTGTGTGTGTGTGTGTGTGTGTGTATGTGTGTGTGTACATCATGTGCACGTGGGTGTCATGGTGTGCATTTAGAGGTCAGAGGAGAAAGTTTGGGCATCTGTTCTCTTCTTCCACCTCGTTGCAGCAGGTTCTCCTAGGTTCTTCCTGCTCCTCATCCTAGGCTAGGTGGCCTGCAATCTTCTGCTGATTCTACTGTCTGCACACCACCACATCTGGCTTTTTGCATGGCTTCTATTAAGGCTAGCATATCTATCTGACCTACATAGTTTCTACTATTGGTTAAAAATTCCCATATTATTATTATTATTATTTCAATGGACCAAACCTATGTAGACGAAGTTTCTCTGTCAGCACATTCCTAGCTACACAGTTCTCTGATCTTATGAGAATCTTAAATCCCCAAACTAGGACTTTCAATTTCTCAGACAGTTGATTATGCCAAATGTTTAGCACAGAAGCACTGGCTGGCTCTAGGCTATTGATGATTTCATTAAATCTTTCCCAATCTATTTATTTACACAATTTCAACTGGAGAAAATGCATTGAAATGAAACAGCTCATTTCCATTAGTATCCTGAGGCAAAAAGAGACCACGATGCACTTCCCCAATTTAGACTAGATGAAACTAGCCACATTGTAAGTTTAAACTCACATTAACCTTAAAGGAGACATTTTCTCCCTATCTTCCCAGCTTCAATTGATGGCACTGAGATCTGTGCATATGGACCAAAGGACATGTTTCTAAAGAAACTTTAAAGCTAGCAAATGATCTCACACAATGCCCCAGAGCTTTTTGTAACACAGTCTTTCCTGTAATGTTTATCTCTGTGGCAGGTACATGGTGGCAAACAAATAAAAATGTGTCTTATTGAATTATCTTGATTGCTATATTGATCCGTTTCTTGTGTTTTTGTTCTTAAGCACAGCAATACAGTAGAGCAACTTTTCACTTAATGAGCAAAGCATGGAATTCAGGCTAGAGAATATATTTGTCCTGTGATGAAATGGTTAAGAAAATTTTCAGTTTAGAAGGATACATTTCTTTTGTAATGAGGGCTTTTCTAATCAGTCACAAATGAACTGCAGCATATTTCTTGATAATCGCAGGGTATGATGACTGAATGAATGAGACCATGGTTTATATTTTATCTTACTGAATTGGAATGGGATTTTTTCTTGCTGTGTTTCAAGTAGTTACAGGTAATACACTATTAATACATGATCAACATTTAAAATAGGTTTCACAGGAAATGCAATTAGTTCTCATACTTGCATTTTAGCTAATGTATACTTCTACACATGTTCAGGCTCTCAGACTCCATTTCATTTTAGCAGATGGCAATCTGTAAGTTTCTTTTTCCTTGCTTCAGCATCCTAATATATACTCAGTTTTTCCAAACTAGTTTTCATTCTCAAGGCCCATTCTAAACCTGAATCACAAGGGTTGTTGCATGTGTGTGTGCGTGTACATGAACATGTATGCATATGATGTATGTGCATGTACCTGTGTATTTTCACATGTTGTACAGGACTATCCTTCAAGAGACAGATGCTATCTTCCTGCATATGAGGGGCAGCGAGAGACATATGATGGGCCCTTCACCTGAGGATCCAGCTCAACTCAGGACAAGCAATCAGCCTTAATGACACATAGCCTAGGAGAAGGGCTAGAACATATAGACTCAAGAAAACTAAGGAAAGATGCCTCAAGAGGCTATGGGAAGCCATCATCCCTGCTTGGATGAAGACTTCTTAGTGTAGCCTTTCCAGGAAGCACTGACATTTCTGTAAGTATACACTCATCCACTGCTCTATAAGTAGACCCAATAATCTCATTGGCAGAATATATTTTGGTGGAATTGTACCTTGGTTTGTCATTGGTACTGAAGGAGGAAGGAATGGATGCTGTTTACATACCCCCCAGAAGGAGTCTTAGCAGCAGCACATGTAGTCTAGGTGTATGATCACATGTGTGTGAATGAATGTGGAGATAAGAAGTCAAATTCAGCTATTTTCTTTGATGGCTGTCTGGTTTATCCTATTAGACAGGGTTGCTTACTGAAACCTGGAGCTCATTAATTCAGCTAAGTTAGCTGGCCAAACACCTCTAGATAGATATCTGCCCATTGCCACTGTCCCCCAAGTACTGGGGTTACAAAAATGTTGTACCTAGTTGTGCATGGGTCCTGGGGAGTCACACTGAGGTCCTCATGCTTGCACTGGCAGACATATCGCCAAGCCATCTCACCAGTCAAAGCTGGTTTTCTTAGTCTCAATGTTGGCTTAAAAAGTTTTATACTTTTTTTTTTGGTATTTTTGAGATGGGTCTCCCTTTAGTCCCAGCTGGCCTGGAGCTCGCTATGTAGACCAGGATGGCCTTGAACTCACAGAGATCCACTTGCCTCTGCCTTCCAAGTGCTGGGATTAAACATAACTGCCAGCACATCCGGCATCACAGTGGTCTATTGTGACATCATAGTGATGCTTCATGACATCACAGTGATTCACTGTAGCATCACAATGTCTAATTATGTCATCAAAATGTTTCATTTTCTTTTCTTTTTGTTTTTTTGAGACAAGGGCTCTATGTAGCCTCAGCTGACCTGTAACTCACTATGTAGATCAGGCTGACCTCCATCTCACAGAGCTCTACCTGATTCTGCCTCTTGAGTTCTGGGATTAAAGGTGTGAAACACAATGGCTGGATCCAATTTTTTATTTGTCTTTTTGAGACAAGGTGTCCCTTCAGTCCCAGTTGTTCTGGAGCTTTCTATGTAGACCAGGCTGGTCTTGAACTCACAGATATCCACCTGCTTCTGCCTCCTAAGTGCTAGGACTAAAGCCGTGTGGCAACACACCCAGAAAAAAATGTTTATACTTTTTAATTTATTAAGATTGTGCAAAATGATATCAACATTACTATTCTTTTTTTAATTTTACTTATTTCTGTATGTTTATGAATGTACTGTCTGCATGCAGGTTTGTGCACCCGTGTCATGCAATGCCGCAAAGGTCAGAAGAGGGTGTCAGATTCCCCTGGAACTGGAGTTCTCCTGGAATTGGAGTTTCAGACGGTTTTAGGCCGCCATGTGGGTGCTGGGGATCTAACCCGGGTCCTCTGTAAGAGCGGTCGGCACTCTTAACCGCTAGGCCATCTCTCCAGCCCCAACATTACTATTCTTATACACATTTGCATACATGTGTATAAGCATTGGTGACTGCTTTCTGTCTTTTGTGTTAAGGCCTATTGTACCAAATTAATTTCCCCAGCCTTTCCTGACTACCAGTCCATCCTCTGAATTCTCTTCAGCCTATCAGGAGTCCCTAGGTTAAAGAAGGACAGTTCTTCCTCACCCAACCTAATCGGCTGCCATTATTTTTCAGCTAAGATTGAGCTTTGCTCCCCATTTCTGCAGTTCCATGCTGGGTTTCTTTCTGGTTGAACTTGCATGCTTCTTCTGCATACTGACAGCAGTGCTGTGGGTTATATGAGCAGGAGCTTGTAGGATTCTATTTCCACATGATCATGCACCACCTCCCTGGCTCATACAATCTTTCTGCCCCCTATTCTGCAATGTTCCCTGAGCCCTGGTTGAGTGAAGCTGAATATAGGTGACCTGTCTGTAGACCCACACTTAACTACTAATCTCCATGGTTTGGGCATTTATGACATTTTGAGTTTCTGGTCCCCTGTTGCTTGAGGGAGATTTCCTTAATGAGAGTTGAGAGCTTAATTAGTGTCCTCTTGACCCCTTGTTCTATGTTGCATGAGCCTTAGGTGTAGAGGCTTTATTGTAGGCATATGGCTTAGGCTTGAGCAATTCACAGACCGTCTGTGTGTGTCCATTTTTATAATAACAGAAATATGATTAAAGTATGAGCGATGTAAAAGAAAATCTAGACAATCTGCCCAATGAGCCTTGACAATTCAAGATAGATGCATGTAGACACAGATGTAAATATATAGACAGGTGGATAGATGCAGTTACATAAGCAGATATGTAGATCCTATATTCCTTTTTTATTTTTTCGGTCTTTTTGAGACAGGGTCTCCCTGTAGCCCCAACTGTCCTGGAACTCACTTTATAGACCAGGCTGGCCTTGGATTCACAAAGATCTGCCTGCCTCTGCCTCCCCAGTGCTAGGATTAAAGGTGTGCGCTACCATGCCTGGCCCATTAATTAAGGCCCCACTGGGATATATTCTTATATAACATGTTAAATATTTATTTTCCTTTTTTCTTGTGAGGGAAAAAAATGATTCTGGGCTGGAGAGTTAGCCCAACAGTTAAGAGCACATGCTGCCCTTTCAGAGGACCTGAGTTCAATTCCCAAAAACCATGTCAGACAGCTCACAACTGCCTATAACTCTGGCTCCAGGGATCTGCTGCTTTTGGCTTTCTAGGGTGTATGTACTCACGTGCACATTCCCATACGCAGAAACACACATATATGCATAATTAAAAATAAATTTAATTTTTTTTCTTTGTATGCTGTGTTGCAACTCAGTTTCCCCTCGTATTTTATATCAAATAACTGCTTCACAGATTATCCAATTTGTGACTAACTGCTTCACAGACAATTCTTGATTAAATAATTCTAAATCTTCAAATTGTGTACATATGAGAAAAGTAACAGCTTTTAACCAGAAAGCTCACATAAATAGTTCTTGTTGGGGCTGGAGAGATGGCTCGACATTTAAGAAAACTTGTTGCTCTTGCAGAGAACCAGGGTTTGAATCCTAGTACCCACATGGTGGCTAGCAACTGCCTGTAATTCTAGTTCCAGGGGATATGACGCCCTCCTCTGCCCTCTATAGGCACTATATGACATGGGTGCACTTACATACATGCAGGAAATACATTAAAACACATAAATTCAAAATAAAAAAAAAACAGTTCTGGTTTCCTAGATTGTTGCACATGTTGTACTGCTGCACTTCAATGGATGGCACCAGTTATCTGCTAAATGCATTAGTAGAGATACAATGCTTCAGAAACTAATCCCAACAATGTACAAAATACAGACTCCAAATCTAGAAAGCTAATTTTCCTGAACTTGGCGTCAGTTCATATGGATTTTAACATCAGTTACTTTGCTTCAAGGTATATCTTGGGTCAGAGTCCAGCTCCACTTGCTGGTCATGTAACTTTGAGAGCATTTCTTAACTTCTTTTTCTATTTATTCCCATGTTAAACTGGAAAGTTCATGGGTGTATTATGAGATTCACGTAATTTAATATGTATAAAGTTCCCAGCACAGTGCTGGGTATTGTAAGCATTAAATAAAAATTATCAGTATTCAATTCATCCTCAAAAGGATAACTTTACAGTTTTCCCTTTGAAATAATACAGCAATGGAAAGACCATCGACTGGAAGTGGAGTTTGAACCAGTCACCCGGTGAAGGTGGAGAAGCTTAAAACTGCCTGGTTGTTCTGTTACTAGACTAAGAAGCATTTGCATCAGGAAAAGTTAGCTTTCTCTAAAACATTTTAGGTCAAAGGCTGTGTGAGTCATGCCATGGTGTAGTGTGAAAAGGATCTAGCCCAAAGGAAGTCATTTACAGAATTGTCTGGTGTGACTGCTCAAAGCAAGTCAGTGGAAAGAATGTACATGAACCCTCTTGTGTGCCTGACACATTTCCAAGGTTAAAGTGGGTCCAAACCAGGAGTTTCTCATCATATACAGAATAACTTTAATGTTTACAATGGTATTTTTTCTTTTAATAATGAAAGTGTCCAAAAACCTTTTCTCTACTATCTAAGAATTATATTATGGAACACTCTTTGACTAAAACTCAAAGGAGCTTTCAGTATGCCTTCATTCCTTTTAGATTCCCACAAGAGTGTGACATTTATTCCCATCATGGCACAATATTTGCTCTTACTAAGGGAAAATAATATCCAAATATTCATAAATGCCATGGTCTCATTTTGGTCTTCATTTTATTTTATTGAAAGTGGGCATAAGATCACAGATATGGCTGGGATATTATTAGAGTTTCCTCTAAGACTTTATGTGCTGGAATTTAATCCCCATTGTGGATATTAAGAGAGTATAAATTTAATTGAAATGTTGAGATCAGCAATGTAGAGTTCAGTAGTGGAGTCTTTGGGAGTTATTTTGGATTAGAAAATTTTATCAGGTTGGAAGCCCCATTGTTGAAATCAGGTGATTTTCTAGAGAGAGAGCAAAAGATGGAGAGAGAGAGAGAGAGAGAGAGAGAGAGAGAGAGAGAGAGAGAGAGAGAACACTATAAATATTGCATGTCTCTTTCTATGTGATTTTTTTTTTTTGGTCTTTTTGAGACAGGGTCTCCCTTTAGTCTCAGCTGGCCAGGAACTCGTTATGTAGATCAGGCTGGCCTTGAACTCACAGAGATCCGCTTGCCTCTGCCTCCCAAGTGCTAGGAGTAAAGTTGTGCACCACCACACCCAGCTCTATGTGATGTTTTAGATAACATCCAGACTTTCTAGTAATTAAGCCATCATAAGACATAAACTCTTGACCTTGGGCCAGCAGTATGGCCCAAATACTACCTCTTATTTTATAAAGTATCCATATTCAAATAGTTCATTACAGCAAAAACAAATTGACTAATGAAGTAGCTTTCCCATTATATAGTTTCTTCCTTGGCCTTTGAGAACAAAGACCTTTTTGAATGTCTTCCTGTTTCCATTTACTTTCTGTAGCTTTCCCAGATTACTTCAATCAAAAATATGAAGCTCCAGAGTTCAATGTAACCATGACAGACCATTTAAAATGGCACTGTCATACAAATAATTTGAAAGTATTTTAATTGATACAGTACAGTGTGATATTTCAATACATATGCGCATTGTGGAATAATCTAATTTGTGTCTGTGCTTTACCATTATTTCCAGTACTTGTCATTTCATTATAATAAGAGTATTCAAAATCTTCTCTTCTTATTATTGTGAAACACACTCCATGATAAACAGTTGAGATGCTATATGTCATTGGTATAGTCAAGGATCTTTTGGGGTTGCGAGATAAGTATTAAAAAGCATAAGCATCATGTCTGGAGAGATGGCCTAGAGGTTAAGAGTGCCAACTGCTCTTGCAGAGGACCCAGGTTTGATCCTCAGCACCCACATGGCAGCTGAGAATCGCCTTTAACTCCAGTTCCAGGGGAATCTGATGCCCTCTTCTGATCTCTGCAGCATTGCATGACATGGGTGCACAAACCTACATGCAGACAGTACATTCATACACATGAAAATCAATCAATCAATAAATAAAAATTTAAAAAGCATAAGCATCAACTAAAAAAACAAATAGACAAATGTCTTTACATAGGCTAAAAAGTTACAGAAAAAGGAAAACAATCAAGAGTAATAATACTTGCAAGCCATTCTCCATTCTCATTATTCTAGAACTCTCATGATTATTTGGCATAGAATAAAGTTGATTCTCATTATTTTTAATTCTCCATGTTTTCTAAGTCCCCTTAGAAAATAGGAGTCAAGAAGTAGTCAAGACAAATTAAGAGCAATCCTGATATCTGTGAAAGAGATCATTCAGAACAAAAGATAATGCTGACAGAGTTGACAAGGGGGAAAAATTACTATTAATTTGATGGCTAAGATTTATTTATTCAAATTCACTCTTAAATAGAATGAGTATTGACTTAACGTATAAAACGAATATTCTCTTTTCTGGTCATCCTCAGTGGTTTATGTTTTCCACCATTATTGACTTTTTTGCATTTAAAAAATTTCCTTGGCTTTATTTATTTTGTTTTTCTTAAAGTTTTCCAATTTCACACAATACGTTTTTTTATAATTTTTATTGGATTTTTCTCATTTCATACAATATACACGCATACTATGGGTATATGCATACACACACACACACACACACACACACACACACACACACACGCACACACACAGGGCTATGGAGTTGTCCCTCCCCAAGTGCCCTATGTAGGTTTATTCACTAGAGCCTGTCAAGCTACCAAAAGTCTCTCCTTGAAATGAGACTGATGCTCGTCTTTCTAGGACATATTGGTTGCCAATACTGCCTCTGGTAGAGGTGGGGTTTCATACTCGTGCCCACATCCATACTGGGATTTTGTCCACGCTTGATTTCTCAGTGTTTGTTTGTAGCTCATGTTTGTAGTGTTAAACAATAGTGTCTTACTTTGAAGTTCTGGTGATTAAACAAGAGCAAGGACAATGGCCAGGATTGTTTGTCTGTGGGACCCTGGTCAACAGCTTCGAAACAGAGAATTGTTGACATGCTTTTGCTTTCTTTAGCCTACACAGTGCACAAAAAGGTTTGGGTTTTCTTTTTCATTTTATTCATTTTTTAAATACTTTTATTGATGATTTGTGCATTTCATTCATTATCTTTCCATCAAATTTAGACATATTCACCTCTCCCCACACCCACTTCACCCCAGTTCATGCCTTCTACCATACATGTCTTGCATCTTTCTCTCAGTCTTTCCAAAGTTTTTCACTGCAGAGTTTTGTTGTTTGGGGCAGAGTTTAACTGTATCAGTCAGTTCTTTGACCCAGTCTTTATGTTGTTTTTCCCTCCCATTTGTATTGCTCCAACATATGCCTGCATAAGCATCACATATGCATCAAAATTCTGACCTCTGAGAATAAACTGTATGTTAATTCCAAAATATTTTAGGAATTCATACTTCCTCCTTTAATTTTATATTACTCTATAATATGAATACCTACCTTCCACCCATATACAGTAATTACAGAGTCTGAAAATAAGTGGTAGGTCGATTCAACAGTGCCTACACGTAATATATGCTAAAGTTGATCATAAAATCTATTTTAAAAATTGTTTGACTCAGTAATACATTTCAACATGACCAATATACTCTAGAGATTTATAAAACATGTGCGTCAGGGAATTCACATCCACTCATGTTATTCTTCAAACATGTAGATTACAAACAAAATTTTTATTCAGGAACTCTGAGAATATTGTTTGCCTAACATATGTTTGAGGAAAGTACTAAGATGCTCCAGTGAACCACAGACATTTTTAGCAGAAAAGGAAGCAGTAAGCAAAATGTCTATAATTACAAATCTAGATCAAAATAAAGATTAAACATGGAACATACATTTCATTTAGTATGAGACAGAGAAAAGATGAAGAAACTAATTAAAATCGAAAGAATGGGACAAATGCTGGTAGATATTAGTTCCTAATACTGTACAATTATTGTCTCATTAATTATAATAAATATTTCATGCTGATATAAGATGATGACAAGGGAAATATCCAAGGGTACTCTTATTGCTACCCAGTTTATTGCTCATTGTAATGTACTTAATAAACTTTTCTTTCTGAAATAGTAATGATGTTGTTAATAATAATTATAATAGGAAAGATAGGTCTGGGATATACAGAACTGTCTACATATCATTTTTAATATTTCTCTGTGAGTAGAAAACTATGATATAGTCTAATTAATATTTTAAATATTTTATTGAGATTTTGTACATTTCATACAACCATTGTTAATCAAATTTAAATTCCCTTCCCCACCTGTGACTCCTCCACATCCCCAGTGGGCCTCATGTATTCTACATATATACATATATACATTATATATATATATATACCAAAACTACTGTGTTCTGGGCAAGAAAGTGGGGGACAGAAAGGTATGAATGAGGGGAAGGGAAGTGTAAGCCATCCTGGCTCCTACCGGCAGCTGCAGAGCTCCTGTTTGTTCAACCAGTAAACTAGAAGTGTTACACTTTGCTCAATACCTCAAAGGGAGGTCATCAGGGTCTGGAACTTTGCAGAGATAGGCGAGGCAGGATATACTGCCATATCCCGATCTGACAGAGCTACAGATAACTCACAGAGGCTACTCGAATGCCCACAGATATCAGAAACTCACAGAAGTTCCAGGACAGGACTTGCAGGTCTTTCCTTGAGCTAGACAAGGTTTCATTCCTATACCCTTAGACCATAGCTTCTGAGTGTTGACCCTGAGGAAACATTTTCCAAATGTCTTAATGAAGCACAAGAGTTTTGACTTCAGTAGTCCTGATCTCTTTGACAGTCACAGCAGTTTTGTGAGCCCCACCTGATTAGCACACATATATTCTTAGTGGAAATATCACATTGATGGATGACCCAATGCCTATTTCATATAGTCTTTGTTCCTCTCTAAAAGTCTGTGTCAGGCTATCAATTGTCCATATTTTTTCAACCCTCTTGTCTTCTAAGCTTACAATAAAACAGCCATTAATCTCTGCTGCTGGCATTCAAATGCTTTCAAGTCCAACGTACCAAACACACTTCCACATTTTCCCTACAAGACATTCCAAGGCATAGAAACAGAATGGGTCAGGATATATATATTTAAAATGTTTTTTTCTTTCCTATTATACTTGCTTTGTCACTATCATTCCTTCATCTAACCATTGAAGAAACATAATGTCATTCAAGTTCATCTTTGATATATTTAAAACAATGCTATTAATCCATAATCATAACTGAATATGATTTCAGGAACTCAATAAAAATAAAGTATTCATGACCCCACTCCTGGTACAATTTGTCTCTTTTGATATCACCTCTATCCATTGATTCCTGGGCCTCTGTCTCCAGACAGGAACTCACACAATTGGCTTCTCCTTTCTCTTAAATTTTCAAACTGTGATTGAATCATATCTCTGACTTTCCAGATTGCAAATGTCAGCTTATGGGATTTCCTGGTCTTTGTAATCATGTGGGAAAAGTTCTACAGTGTCTCCTTCATTCTCTTCCTTCTCCTGCTTACAGAATATTATATGTACTATGGTCCTATGGGTCTATTTAACTAGAGTTTCCAAATAAATTGTTGGTAGGGGTAGAAACAGTATAAATTCCTCACTGAGGTCAGGAAAAAACTTTCTCAAGAGGATGTCTTTTATATAGCATTTATTTTTGAAATGTGAATATATTATCATTTGTCAGTTCAAAAAATAACATGCACAGAAGTTGGTAGTTACTAACTCAGTAATCTCTGATTAAATGTGCTAAAGTTTAGTGTGTTCTGTTAAAGTCACATCAACTCAGAATATGTTGATTATCAAAGAAAATATTATCAAATGCTTCCATTCTGCTAGTCTGAGCAGCAATCTGGAAAAGCAGAGAGACAAATAGAATTAATATGCATATAGTGCACTTACAATCTTTAAATTTTGTCATTTATTTTGTATGTATTACCTCATTTATCCCATATTTATCATTTTGAATAAAGAAAAACAATAAATTATATTTTATATATTTTATTCTAAGTATCAAAAAGAATCTTGATACTTAGAAATATTAAAGGACTTCTTTCCTGGTGTAGAATTGGTGGAGGACATATAAGATAGTAAAGTCAAGTTTCTTCCACTTCATTGTTAATGCTTTCCACTATATATTGTTGCTTATGTGAAAGTATGGAACTTAAGTAACTAATACTTAAGGTCATAAATTCTACAGTATGTTGTTTTGGAAAGAGAGAAGATTGCAATATATTTACCTGTAGTCTAAGAATAGATTGAAAAAATCCCTGTATGCTGTGAACCGATAACAGGGAAAGAATAATACTTTTTAGATGGAATGGGCTAGATTTGAATCAACAGCATGTACATGAGTACATCTATAATGTGTTTGCCAGCCCTAAGAGCCATCTGGCACTTAATAACACAGCCTAAGTATTTCCCCTGCTGATTTGCTCCAATCATGAGAAACTTCCAGATAAACTTTCAAATAAGTCACAACTGGTGAATTTCCATCACAAGCTTCCCCAGGGAGTATGTGACAGAGGATAATCACTTCAAGGATAGGAAATCATAGACTTGTATAATGTAAAGCCTTATCCTTTTTTAGAATGTGTTAATGATTACCTTTATTTTTGATTTTTTCAAAATATGGCCTAAGATCCTAGATAAGAGGTTTTTTTTTTTTTCTAAGAACTCATCATTTTACTTTTTCTTACTTTTCATGGATTATTTTGCATTTTACAAAACATTTTAAATCATATTTAGGCCTCCTGCCTTATCTGTATCTCTCCATATCCCCTGCCATATTTCATCCATTCTGTTATGTATGTTAAGTTCTATAGAGTCAAGATTGTGTCCCCAGATGTCTCTTGGTGTGAATCCAACCAGTAGAGCCTGGTCAACCTATTTAGTGTCACTCCGTTAAAGAAGACCAGTTCTCTTTCATCCAGCAGTGATTAGTTGGTGATAGTTCCTTAGCTGAGCTTACTCATTTACCCACTTCTCATCTGCAGTTTTGTCTGGTGTGAATTTGCATGAATCCTGTGCATATAATCACCATAGCTGCAAGTTCATATGAGCAATTCGACAGCCACCTGGAAAACTCTATTTCCTTGTGGTCATCCAGCACACCTGACTCTTACCAACTTTTTGTCACCTCTTCCTCACTGTTCCCTGAGCCTTGGGTAGCAGAGGTTTGATATAGCAGCCCTATCCAGGGATTTGCACCCCTAGTCTCTTATGCTCTATAGGTTGGTCAGTTGTGGCTTTCTGTGTTGATCACCATCTATTGTATGAAGAAGCTTCATTGGTGAGAGCTAAGACATGCATTACAGTTCTTTATATCCACTGGTCCACTATGGTCCCTGAGCCATAGGTTCTATTATAGATATATCACTTAGGGTTGGGCAATTCAGAGACAATCTCTGTGAACAGTTCTAGAATTCTGTAATACTCTCCATCTGTTACAAAATGTTTCTTTTATGAGTGGTGAGAGATATATTTCTCTATAAATATAAGGATACATATTTAGCATACATTAAGAGATTATATTTGTCTAGGTATATGACAGACATAAGGTTTTCTCTAGGCACTATTGCCTCTACAGCTATGTGCATTTGGCTATGTTTACAGTGCCACACATGAATCCTCTCCCACTGAGGGGGTGTTACATCAAATTTAGATAGCTTTTGATTATCCCCAAGATAAAAGTGTCACTACTGTCTGAGTAGAGACTATTTGCTTGGCTGGTGATTGTTGTGGTTATTAGGCTTTACAGATGGATTGGACTATTGGTTGGTTTTCTCCCTTACCAGCTTGCAAAGTGCCCTCTGATTCTATAATAGCTAGTCTTCAGGAAGAAAGTCAGTTCCAGTTGTATTGCTCCAAGTCCTGTGTCTGAAGTGTGGCCTGTCTTCAGCAATGTCTTACCTTCAGGTTCTGGGAGATATTCAAGGACTGTAGTAATTTCCTGTATTAAATGAGAGAGTCTCTTGAACTACCCTGACCAAAAACTCAAAGGGAGATTTATCTATAGGGAGAAAGGGGAAGAAGGAGCTCCAGAGAGGGGGGTAATAGTAGACAGGTATTATCAAGGAAGAAATGTGGAACATGTAGCTAGCTTTAACTAGAGAGTCAGGAGGGATACAGGAAGTGCAATAAAGGGGGTGATAAAGGAGACATAAATAATGTTTGTGTCATGTGAAAAAACAGACGGAAAAGTATTAGCTTAATGCCTACTGAAAATGCCTACTGAAAAAAAAAATATATATATATATATATATTGTGCATATGTGTATGTCTATAGCTGAACACTAAATAACAAGAAACACAGCAGTAGATGGGAGGAATGTTCCTTTGATTGGACTTTAATATTCAGTTATTCATGCAAATTATTTTATTTAGGTTTATTTACATTTTAATCCTTCAGATTAGAATTTATCTTCTTTTCCTATTATACTTTAATAGCCACTATCGTTCCTTACTCTAACCATTGAAGAAGTAAAAGGTCATTCAAGTTCCTCTTTAGCTAGTATCTAAATTAATGTCATTCATCCCTAATCAAAATTGAATGTGATTACAGGAACTCTACAAGAACAAAATATTCTCAAGAACTCAGGTAATACTGACATGGTTGAACAAAATAAAAGCTCTATTCTTGTGTAAATGTCAGTGTGCTAGAAGAAAAGTAACAAACATGATGTGAATAAACATGTATATTTCATTGCAAATACTGGCAAGTGATATTGAGGGAAAGTCTTATATGATAAAATTCATAACTAGAATGGAACTGGATCTGTGATCTGGTGGCTGGATAAACAATCATAAGCCAGACTATGAGAGACAGGAGGCAAAGGTCCAGAGAGAGCTTCATTTTTATTACAGCTCTAACAATAGAAGCGCTATGCATAATCAAGAAAACAAAACAGCACAGTTTTTTCTAGTTTAGTTTTAGTGACTATAAAGAGACTCCTTTTTTCCTAAAATAATTTAACATTCCAAGATGTGATCTATACTTCATTCCTGATAATGGATTATCAAGACTTTTGCTAAGTTAAATTATATATTAATACAGTAATAAACCATCAAATGGATCTAAACACTGAGGTATTATTGAACTTGAATTTCTAAAATGCCTGATGCAGCTGCTCAGTGGGGAATAACCACAGAGGACTATCTAAATGCCAGCTTAATAGTCCAGAAGAAAGAGCATTATATAAAACAGGTGTATGAGGGGAGGATTATGCTCCAGATCATTTGGATATCAGTGACCAAAATAATCATCACATTTCTTTTTAGCACTCATAGGTCTTCAGATGAACAGTGGGCCAGAAAGCGTATCTGGAGCATCAGAAATAGGTCTGTTCCATGTTTGTTTTCTTTCTCAAAGGACCAGCAACTTTTCTATATTTGTTATTGTGTTTTAGGGAGATGTTCAGAAAAACAAAAAAACTAAGTTTAAACATATAAATACATTAAAGCACATCTACTTACATTCCACTAACTAGAACAAATCATATAACTAAGGACAAGATGAATGGAGAAATACAGTCTGGTTATTTTAATGTATCATATGACAGAATCGTATGGTAAAGAATGAGTATGCATGCCGGGTGTGGTGGCACACGCCTTTAATCCTAGCACTTGGGAGGCAGAGGCAGGCGGATCTTTGTGAGTTCAAGGCCAGCCTGGTCTACAGAGTGAGTTCCAGGACAGCTGTAGCTACAAGGAGACCCTGTCTCAAAAAAAGAGGAAAAAAATGGTAAATTACTTAATCTAAAACCACATCTATTAGTCACTTTTCTGTTGCTCTGATAAAGCACCATGACAAAGGGAACTTATAAAAGGAAAAATTTATTTGAGCTTACAATTGACGGTTCCAGGGAATCAGAGTCCATTGTGGCGTGAAGCATGGTGGCCAGGGCTGGAGCAGAAAGCCAAGGTTCACATCTCCCAATGAGCACAGGAAATCAAGAGGGAGAGGGAGACTGGAGACTGCAAGGCTTAAACTCACTAAGCCTGCCCCCAAATGACGTACTTCCTCCAGCATGGCCACACCTTCTAAGATCTCCCAGAACAGTGCTGCCAACTGGGGACAAAATGTCTGAATACTTGAAGCCTATGGGGGACACTCTCATTCAAACCACCACAAGATATATATCTCTATCTATCTATCTATCTATCTATCTATCTATCTATCTATCTTTCTGTCTATCTATCTGATAAAGATATAGATACAGAGAGAGATATATAGAGAAATCACATACTTTCTTTTACAACTCAATTTCATTTTATTTTCATTATTAATCTTTATCTTCTTACATACCTATAAATATATATATATATATATATATATGTGTGTGTGTGTGTGTGTGTGTGTATATGTGTGTGTGTATGTGTGTGTGTAATAGTGTGTGTTTGTATGAATATTGGTATGTATGTAGCTTATTTTTCACTGAGTGTATCATTCATCCATTATACAACTATTCGGTGTACTCAATATACAGTCATCAAGTATACATTGTTATGTGACACAATTATTATTACCTAGCCAGAGCTTTTCAGAGGAATTAATACCTAAACAGAAATCACATGTCTGATGATGTTTCTAACAAATTTGTCAACCAAAGGAAAGATCCAAACCTGGAGAACCAGACTAGCATGGAGCATGAGAAGTATGAAAGCACCCTGTAGGAATTATTTTACTTTTTAAGGCAAATTTAGAACCAATAATAAGACACCAAAATTATCTACTTAGTAAAGTGTCATGACAGGGAAATCTGTGTTTAGAAAGGTCTTTTGGTTTGTATTATGTGAAACAGTTTAGATAGGGGGAGAGGCCAATGAAGCATTTCAAATGAGGGCTGCTGGACCCCTGGGATGAGGTAGAAGAAGAAAAGATGAAAAGAAGTAATTGGAGTTGCTAAAGTGGAAAGAGCTTTGTGTTTAACTTATGAGCCAAATAAAGTAATGAGGAGGGGTGTAAAGGTAGTTCCCTGGTTTCTTAAGACAACAATTGAACTTCTGTAACATAACAAGTTCTGACACATAACAAGTGCCAACATTCTAGGGAGGACCAGGTTTAATTCCAAGTGTGTTGAATTTAAGTGACTGCCAAATGCCCTAGTCAAGCTGTCTAATTGTCTGCTGGGTAGATGTGTTTGGAACCCAGGTTTAAGCCCAGAGTTGGAGATAAAAGCTTTTCCCCTCCTTTGTTCTTTTCTTGAAGATAAATTCCCAAATTGTGTTAAATGTTCTATAACATTTTTACAGTTCTTATTATTCATACAATAATTTTATGAGAAGACATTTCAGTTTTCCTTTATGCTAAAAGTATGTGACTGTTTTAAAAATATTTTTATTGATTCAAGAATTTCATATAGTTTTCTTTCTTGTTTGTATCTTTGTATTTTGTTGAGAATTTTTGCATCTGTGTTCATTAGTGAGATGCGTCTATAGCTTTCTTTTTTGCTTGTATCTTTGCCCATCTTACTGCCTCCTACCCCCTATTTCATGTCCTCTATTATTTTCCTTTTAAAGCTTATTGAATATAATTGGTGTTTCCAAAATTCACTTCATTGTGAGTCTATCCTTTGGAGTCTGGTCAACCTACCAGGTAACATACTCTTCTTCTCCCAGCAGCTTTTCATTACCAAATAGACCCTCACTGAGGGGGGTTGGGTTTTCTTTTCCTCTCCCCCATTCATGTTGGGCTTGGGTTTGTACAGGTGTGGTGCATGGTGCCAGAATAATAGTTGGTTTCCCCCTATGGCCGATGACAATTCCAGCCACAGGTATGTACTCCATCTGGGAGGTGGGCTTTATATCCAGTCAGAAGTCCAATAATATTTGTGCCACTAATGAATCAGTGGGAACATTTTTCCAAGCTGATTCTTATTGTAGTTTACAGAGTTAATAGCTGGGCTAGGTTGATGATACCTTTCTTACCCAGAAATATTATACATAGCATCTTCTACTACTTTGAAAGCTAGCCAGAACAGATAAAGCATCAACGTCAGTAACAGTTTGCTTTCTTGTTTGTTCTATGACTCATGCATATAGTATCTTCAGTAATAGGATCTTACCATCGAGTTCTGGTGGGTAATCAAGTGAAACGGAAATAGCTAGAATTGTTTGAGAATCCATGGGATCTCCCTTGTCAACAATTCCAACATTAAGAGCTCAATCCGAACATATCATTGTGGTGTCTATCAGGGTCACTGAACCCCTATTTTACAGCAAATATATTTAAACTGTTTTTACATTAAATATGTATAAGCTGAAACAATTTTCTACAATAGGTTTTCATGTGATGGTTTCTTAGTTACTTCTCCTCTTACTCACTCTTTTGGCATACTCTACTATTCCCTACCCCAATTAAGCCCATTCTGTACCATTATGACCCTTTCCACATTTATAAGACTGTATTTTACTGTTCCTCCCATGAACAACAATCCATGGCCCCTTATTAGTTTTCTGTGGATTTTCCAATTGAAAACATCTATCAAAGGTAAAGTTATCATCCACTTGTGATGCTTTGTCTTTCTGGGTCTGGTTACAGTACTCAGGATGTCTGTTTCCTATTCCATCTATTTACCTATGAGTTTCTTAATTTTATTTGTCTTCACATCTGAATAATATCCCATTGTGTAAATGTAGCATACTTTAATTTCCCATTCATAAGTTGATGGACTGTAGTTTGTTTCCACTTTCTGGCTATTACGAATAGAGCAGCAATGAACACTGATGAACATGTAGCTCTGTAGCAGGATATAGAGTCCTTTGGGCACATGTCCAATTGTAGTATGGCGAGGAATCATATGGCAGATATATTTCTAGCTTCTTTAAGGAATCTCCATCCTGATTTTCATATACTGGCTGCATCAGTTCACACTCTCAACAGCAATGAATAAAGATTCCCCTTTTCTCCAATAGTGACATGCTCAGCAAAGTTTATCTCTTGGGTGCAATAGTCATACTTTTATTTTTAGAATGATCAATACCTGTCAAGTTAGACTCAAGGCCCAATAAATAGGAGGGAATCTATGCATGGTACTGTAAACATAGCCAAGCACACATGATTGGAAAGGCCACAGACCCTAGAGAAGAACCTACTTCCTCTTGCTAGACCAAGGTAATTTCTTGCTATATTCTAAATATATAGTCTTATAGTCACAGACTAGTATACTTCTTGGTAGTCACTAGAGAAGATTCTTTGTACAACAGATTAGCTATTACAAAATTCCACAACTGACCAGAATGCACAGAATAAGTGACTATGAAGTGCCTAATTCTAGGTGATACAGCTACAAAATACAAACATGTGTTAATGCACAATTTATCATCATTTGCAGAACAGGCATTTTAATTAATTTTATTTGTGTCATAGTTTGTCTTCCATTTCTGTGAAAAAACAATCTGACTGACATCAACTTGGGGAGGAAAGGGTTTATTCAGCTTACATCTCCTGGATCACAGTTCATCACTTAGGGAGCCAAAGGCAGGAACTCAGGGCAGGAACCTGGAGGCAGGAGCTGAAGGACAAGCCATGGAGGAATGCTGTTCACTGGCTAGCTCCCCTGGCTCATGCCCAGCCTGCCTTCTTATACTGTACACAACAACCTGCCCAGGGTGGCACCACCCATAGTGGCTGGGACCTCCCACATTGCTCAACAATCAAGACAATACTCCACAGACATGGCCACAGGCCAATCCAATGGAGCCAATTCCCCAGTTGAGGCTCCCTCAACCCAGGTGTGTCAAGTTGACACTAAAGCTATCCAGCACAATTGACCCCTTGTCAACTTGACACACAAAACACATTACTATTAAACCACCACCTTTCCAGTTCTTATCCCCAAAGTATGATGTTAACATTAATCACAACCTAAGACAGTACAACCTTAAAAGCCCCACAGTCCTTAAAATGTCCAAACGCTTAAAAGTTCAGTCTATTAAAAGTCTCTTAACTGTGGGCTGCTGTAAAATCCAAAACAAGTACTGTCTTATTTCAAAGGGAAGAATCAGGCACTCTCAAACAAAACCTAAGTCCAGCAAGTAGCTCAAGGCTGGACACCTGGGATTCACTCACGATCTTCTGGGCTCCAAAGGGTCTCGGCAGCTCCCCCTCTCCGACTCTGCCGTCCGTGGCACACTCATCTCGCAGGCCCAGGCCGACTCCATTCTACACCTACCGCTGCTCTTGGTGGTCGTCCCAGGGTACCGGCATCTCCAAAAAGCTGGGGTCGCTACTGAAACTGAGGCAGCACCTTCACCAATGGTCTCTTCTGACCTCTCCTGGTGCAAAGCCTCAGCTTCTCTCCATGACCCCTGCAATCCTGGGGTCTTCACTGCAACCGAGGTGCACTTCCACCAATGGTCTTTCCTGACCTCTCACAGTGCCAAGCCTCGGCTGCTCTCTGTGACCCCCTCAAATTTCAACACCAGAACCATATAGGAGACTCTTACACATTACCAAGTCCTGCTTCTGGCTTGAGATGGAGGCTCAGGCCCCTTCTGGATCACAGCTTCTGTGTGCTGACCCTGAAGAAATTCTTCCCAGAAGATTTCACCACAGTGATGCTGGTCTCTTGTTACTTACAGCTGATTTTTCAGCCCCAGCTAACCAGCATCAATTGTCCCAGTACAACAAAGATTTCACTTCAGGTTCTGGTCTCTTGTTACTTACAGCTGATTCTTCAGCCCCAGCTGACCAGAACCCACAGATTACACAGTCCTGATGATCTCTGCTCCCCTTTGAAACTAGAAACTTCACAAGCCAGGCCTCCATCTTCTACAACTCCTTCAGCAAAACTGCTCCAAGCTCCACAGCAACGATCTTTAGGCATTCAATGATCTTCCCAGCCCAAAGTTCCAAACGCCTCCACAATCCTTCCCCAAAACACCAAGGTCAGGTCTGTCACAGCAATACCCCACTCTTCTGGTACCAATTTCTGTTCTAGTTTGTCTTCCATTGCTGTGACAAAACACTCTGACCAACACCAACTTGGGGAGGAAAGGGTTTATTCAGCTTACATCTCCTGGGTCACAGTTCTCACTCAGGGAGCCCAAGGCAGGAACTCAGGGCAGGAACCTGGAAGCTGAAGCACAAGCCACGGAGAAATGCTGTTCACTGGCTTGCTCCCCTGGCTCATGCCCAGCCCGCCTTCTTATATGGTACACAACAACCTGCCCAGGGTGGCACCACCCATAGTGGCTGGGCCCTCCCACATTGCTCAACAATCAAGACAACACTCCACAGATGTGGCCACAGGCCAATCCAATGGAGCCAATTCCTCAGTCGAGGCTCCCTCAACCCAGGTGTGTCAAGTTGACACTAAAGCTATCCAGCACAATTTGGCTTTGGTGGGTTGACTATTTTTGTCCTTTGTCTAATTTTTGCCCATGCAGATGAGCAGCAAATGACCAGGGAATTGTCTGTTGTATTCCCATAATGAATTAAACAGGTGCATAACAGTTTTGAGCTTTATATAGAAAATGTGTGAGTACATTCTCTCCTTTCTGATCACAGAAACTGCAACTAGATTGAAATAGTGTGATTTTTCCTGCCACCACAGGTTGACATGAAAGTGGCTCTGGGGATACCTGAGCCAGATTGGTAGCAGAAAAGGAAATGGCATCATCAGGTAGATTGGGCTGTACTTTGAGAGTGGAGTAGGTGGGATAGATGTAAGTTTTCCAAAATCAGAGTGAAGAATAGAGAGGCCCAGGAATAGGAGTGTTCCACTATGAAATGAACATTGACTATGGACAGAGAATAGAGTAGCCCAGGAATAGGGGTGTTCCACTATGAAATGAACATTGACTATGGACAGAGAATAGAGTAGCCCAGGAATAGAGTTGTTCCACTATGAAATGAACACTGACTATGAACAGAGAAAGGGAAAACAATGCAAAAGAGAGTCTCAGAGGTCTGTTACAAAGCTAAGTGTCCAGAAAAATCAGAATTCCCTAATCCTATATATGATATGTCTACTTCAGAAAAAAAAGATTTTATTTTACACAGTAATCACATTTATGCTTTATTTCCATAGAATGAAATTCAGTACAAGATATTATGTGTTTTGCTCATTTTGATCTTTTGATAGTCCTCAATTAAATTAGGATTTCATTGCTCATGGTATGGATCAAAACAAAACAGTGCAATTGTTTATAGTCTATTTAATTTATTTTCAAACTCCCAGTTCTCAAGCCTTTTTTAAAAATTTTTTAAGGGATTCTACACTATAATGACACAGTTGTTTGCAGATAACATTGATGTTACTCAGCATGTCATACAATTAGGTAATTGGTGCATTTTGCAAGTATCTATGTCCAAATTTTGAACAACTCAAGGTTCCTATAGTCCAGTTGGAGAAGCTTGTATGCACAGACATGTTGATCAGTTAGGAGTCCAGACTATATTCCTGTAGTCTCACGATTCACCCCATCTCTCCACAGCCCTTACAATCTACCACGCCTCCTTTTCCGCAGTTTGTTCCCTGGGCTTTGGGAAAGGGGCACAAGTGGGTAAGAAGAAAACAGTCTAATTTCTTTGGAGTTGTCATTTTGGACTCCAGTCTGTTCAGGTTGTTTCCCTTCATGGGTTGACAGCTTTTCCAGTGATACCCTTTTTAGTCATACTAACAAAACACAAGCTATTGGATGTACAGGCATTTGAGCAGTACCAATTATTATGTCAAGCTAAGTGTGAGCATAGACACAGATGCTTGGATGGTATGCTAATCCACAAACTGTGGTTTCTCTATAAAGGGTGACAAGTTCTTATTGTGGCTTATAACATCTCCTAACCACTAGAGGACATAAGCTTTTGGCATCCACTCTGAGTTATTCCTCCAAGGAGAGAGCTAATAGCCAAATAGTTCTGGGATGTATATAGACACTTGGCTGCCACTGTTGCACAGTATCTCCAGGCTGTTGAGGTGTAGCTGATATTGATGGGGGAGTCTTGCTTGTCTCAGGGAGACCAATACTCTG
>VZQC01011147.1:41403-52367 GCA_009823505.1 Rhizomys pruinosus | reverse complement strand
TTTTTTTGTTTTTTTGTATGTGTATGAATGTACTGTCTGCATGCAGGTCTGTGCACCCGTGTCGTGCAATGCCGCGGAGGTCAGAAGAGGGTCCCTGATTCCCCTGGAACTGGAGTTACAGATGGTTCTTAGCCGCCATGTGGGTGCTGGGGATCGAACCCGGGTCCTCTGCAAGAGCGTCGGTGCTCTTAACCGCTAGGCTATCTCTCCAGCCCCATATTCTTTCCTTTTCTTATGCTATAAATGTCCATGGAATATCCAGGTTCTTATTACTCAGCAATCTTTCTGTCAATACTAGACAAAGCAAAAATTCGCTCTTTTCTAGTACAGGATGATTGCTTCCTACTTAATTAGCACATTCATTTAGATTATAATTATTTTTCAGACCTATTAGTTATATAGAAATTATAAACCTTAACTGAAATATATTGTACAAAACTTAATATAAATCTAAGGTTCTTAATATTTTCTTCTTCATTTTTATTTGTTTTTTGAGATGATCTCATGTAGTGCAGCAATGAACACTGATAAACATGTAGCTCTGTAGCAGGATATAGAGTCCTTTGGGCACATGTCCAATTGTAGTATGGGGAGGAATAATATGACAATATATTTCTAGCTTCTTTAAGGAATCTCTATGCTGATTTATATATCTTACTATATAGTCAAGAATGACACTGAGTTTCTTTTTTATAAAGATTTATTTAGTTTTTAAAATTATTTTTATGTGGATGTGGGTATGAGGATATGGTGCCAATGTAAGCTGGAGTTCACCTGGAGCTAGAGTTTCAGGTGGTTCTAAGCTGCCTGATATGGTGACCTAGAATTGAACTTGAGTCCTATACAAAAGCAGTATGTGATCTTAACTGCTGATGTATCTCTCCAGCTAAAGTTTTTAACATTTAAAAAATATTGTTATTGAATCTTTGAGAATTTCATACAATGAATTGTGATCATATTCAGACCCAGAAAGTTATAGTTTATGGGCCTTTATGGTTGTATGATATGCTTTTAACTAGTGACATAAAGTTAAGCATTCTAAATTGATTGAAGTGTTTTCATTTAAACATTGAAATGGATGAATTTTTCCATAAGTTCATATGTGGATCATATATAGATCTCCATGTCTGCACACTTGAAATGGATCAAAGACCTGAACGTGAAACCAGAAACTGAAGGTGATACAAGAAACCATTGGCAGCAACCTACCAGGTGTAGGAAAAGACATTCTTTTTTTTTTTGAAATTTTTAATTTAATTTTTATTGATGCTTTGTGCATTTTGTACAACATTTTCCATGGCCTAGCGGTTAAGAGCGCCGACCGCTCTTGCAGAGGACCCGGGTTCGATCCCCAGCACCCACATGGCGGCCGAGAGCTGTCTGAAACTCCAATTCCAGGAGAACTCCAGTTCCAGGGGAGTCCGACGCCCTCTTCTGACCTCCGCGGCATTGCACGTCACGGGTGCACAGACTTGCATGCAAACAATACATTCATACACATACGGAAATACAATAAAAAATAAAAAAAAAAATTAAAACATTTTCCAATTCAGACAGGCATATTCCCTTTTTCCCTTCCCCCCCACCCCACCCCATCCAGCATCTTGTATTCTGCCGTAACTGTCTTGCATCTTTTTCTCTAGTTTTTTTTTTTTTCATTTTTTAGCTATAATGATAATCCATGAATACAAGAATCCTTCGTCCCAAAACCAATCATGCAGCTGTTGTTGTGCCCAAACACCTGCAGCCCCACAATCCAGTGGGAGGTGACAGGATGTTTGTTCAATCAAGTTTGATCAAATGAGTGTCCAGCAAGACTCCACCGTCAGCACCAGCATCCCCACGCTGCTAATACTGGCCAAGCAGAGGCAGCCATGTGCCTTATATCCCAATCTAATTGGCTATTGCTCCTCTTGGAGGAAATAACCCATGGCTGAGCCACAAGCTTACATCCTCTACAGGTTAGGAGATGTTATAAGCCACAGTAAGACCCTGCCATATTTAACGGGGGGGGGGATGTAACTCATGGATTAACATATCATCCAAACATATGTGTCTATGCCAAAGTAACCTACCATAACTATTAGTGCTGCTTAAATACCTATATATCTAATTGCTTGTGCTTCATCAGTAGGATCGAAAGGTTACTCCTGGATAAACTGTCAGCCCATGAAAGGAAACAGCCAGAATTGACCAGAATCCAAATCAACAGCTCCAGAGAGAGGGGACTGTTTTACTTCTCATCCACCTGTGCCCCTTTTCTAAGCCTAGGGAACAATCTGTGGAAGAGGGGGCGTGGTAGAATGTAAAGGCTGTGATTGGGGTGAATGGTGAAACTACCGCGATGTAGTCTGGAAAAGACTTTCTAAATCAAACAGCAGCTGGTCAGGAAATAAGGTCAACAATTGACAAGTGGGATCTCATCAAACTCAAAAGCTTCTGTACAATGAAAGAAACAATCAAAGAAGTGAAGAAAAAACCCACAGAGTGGGAAGAAACCTTCACCATTGAAACATCTGACAGATCATTAACATCTAGAATATATAAACAACTCAAAAAACAAATATGTAGGAAAACAAATGATCTATCCAAGAGGTTCAAAGTGGTGATGAAGTCCCCAACTATTAGTATGTTAGGATTAATCTGTTTCTTGAGATCCTGAAGAGTAGTATTTACAAAGTTAGGTACATTGAAAGTCTTCATGGTTCATTGTTCATTTGACAAGGATGTAATGGCCTTCTTAGTCTCTTCTGATGAATTTTACTTTGAGATCTATTTTGTCTGATATAAGAATAGCCACTCTGGCTTGTTTCTTTACACCATTCACTTGGAATTTTTTTATCCTTTCACTCTAAGTTGGTGTCTGTCCTTGAGGGTGAGATGGGTTTCTTGTAGACAGCATATAGAAGGATTCAGTTTCCTAATCCATTCTCCCAGTCTATGCCTTTTGAATGGGGAGTTTAGACCATTTGTATTTAAGGTTATTATTGATAGATGTGTGTTGCTTCCTTTTACCTTATTTTTTGTTTGCATTTTTGTTCTAGGTTTGTATTTACTCTATTATGATTTTGCTACTGTCTCTCTTTAATTGCTTAGGGATAGTTGCTCATTTTCTCTGTTCTTTGGATTGCTTAGAGGATTTTCCGAAGTGTTGGTTTCCTAGACATGTATTCTTTCATCTTGTTCATGTACTGAAAGATTCTTCTTTCTCATTCAACTATAATTGACATTTTTGCTGGGTATAGTAGTCTGGGTTGGCATCTAAAGTCAATTACTATTGGGAATACTTTGGTCCACATTCTTCTAGCTTTCATAGTTTGGACTGAGAAGTCAGCTGTGATTCTGACAGGTTTCCCTTTATATGCAACTTGTTTTTTCTCTTGTTGTTTTCAGTATTTTGTCTTTGTTTTGATCATCTAGTGTTTTAACAATTATATGTCATGGGGAATTTCTTTTTCTGGTCCTGTCTATTTAGTATTCTATATAGTTCTTTTATTTTTATTGGTTTGTCTTTTTTCAGTTTGGGAAAATATAAAGAGAGACCTCAGAACTAAACAATACAATACACCAAATGCACCTCACAGACATCTACAGAATATTCTACCCAAATACTAGAGAATATACTTTCTACTCAGCACCTTACAGAACATTCTCCAAAATCGACCATATATTGGGGCACACACACACAAAAGACCTCAACAAATACAAAAGGATAGAAATTATTCCATGCATTCTACCAGACCACAGTGCAATAAAGCTCAATATGAACACCAGAATAAGCCCAACTAGCTACAAGAACACATGGAAACTAAACAACACAATCCTGAATAATGAATGGGTCAGGGAAGAAATAAAGAGTGAAATAAAAGTATTCATGGAACTGAATGAAAAAGACAATACAACACGACAAAACCTGTGGGATACTTTAAAAGTAGTTTTGAGAGGGAAATTTATAGCCTTAAGTGCTCACATCAAAAAACAGAAAGGAAAAAATAAACAATCTAACATTGCAGCTAAAAACACTTGAGAGACAACAACAAATGAACCAGAAACCCAACAAACAGGAAGAAATAACAAAAATCAGAGCAGAAATCACTGAAAAGAAACAAAGAAACAATATATAAAATCATGAATCCAGGGGCTGGAGAGATGGCCTTCTTACAGTAAAGAGCACCGACTGCTCTTGAAGAGAACCCGTGGTTATCCCCGAGCCACACATGGTGGTGATGATATACGTTCTGTACTCCAATTCCAAAGAACTCCAGTTCCAGGGGAATCCAACACCCTCTTCCGACATCTGCGGCATTGCACGACACAGGTTCACAGACCTGCATGCAGACAGTACATTCAAATAAATAAATAAATGTAAAAATGTTTTAAAAATATTTAAAAAATCAATTAATCCGGGCTGTGGGGATAGTGCAGTGGTTAAAGGCTGAGGTTGAGAACACTAGAAAAAAATCAATTAATCTAAAAGCTGGTTCTTTGAAAAGATCAACAAAATAGACAAACCTCTAGCCCAGTTAACGAGAGAGAGAGAGAGAGAGAGAGAGAGAGAGAGAGAGAGAGAATCTCCAAATCAATAGTATTTGTGATGAAAGGGGAAACGTCATATCAGACAAAGAAAAGATCCAGACAATCATATGGGAATACTACACTAAATTTGAAAACCTAAGAGAAATGGATGAATATCTGAAATCCTGGGAACCAACAAAGCTTAATCAAGAAGAGATTGACAGTTTAAACAGACCCATAATATTTGAAGAAATTTAAGATGTAATTAAAAACTTCTCAACTGAAAAAAGACCCAGTCCAGAGGATTTCATGGCAGAATTCTATAAAACATTTAAAGAGGTCCTGTGACCATTGCTACTCAAACTTTTCAGAAGGATACAGAAGGAAGTCTGCCAAACTCCTTCTATGAAGCCAGCATCACTCTAATACCAAAACCAGGCAAAGATACAAGCAAAAAAGAAAGCTATAGACCCATCTCACTAATGAACATAGATGCAAAAATTCTCATCAAAATACTTGCAAATCCCATACAGACCCACATCAAAAAGATCATCCACCATGATCAAGTTGGATTCATACTAGAGATATAGGAATGGTTCAACATATATAAATCAATAAATATCATAAAACATATAAATGGACTGAATGAAGAAAAACACACTATCATCTCCATGATGGAGAAAAACACTGTGATGAGATCCAGCATCCCTTCATGTTTAAAGTCCTAGAGGGAATCAGACTGAAAGGATCATTCCTCAACATGATCAAAGCCATATATAGCAAACCCACTGCCAACATCATCCTAAATGGAGAAAAATTGGAACCATTTCCCTTAAAGGCAGGAACCCAGTAAGGATGCCCCTTATCACCACTCCTCTTCAACATAGGGCTTGAAACACTTTCTAGGGCAAAAAGACAAGATAAGGAAATTAAAGAGTACTACTTGGAAAAGAAGAAGTTTAACTATCCCTTTTTGCAGATGATATGATAGTTTACCTGAGGGATGCTAAAATCTCCACCAGAAAACTTCTAGAAACAATTGCGAATTTTAGTAAGGTGGGGGGAGACAAAATTAACCTAGAAAAATCAGTAACCTTTCTTTACACCAACAATAAAAAAGTGGAAAAGGAATATAAGAAGACTTTTCCACTTACAATAGTGTCAAAAATAATAAGATACCTGGGACCATACCTACCCAAAGATATCAAAGACCCCTACAATTTTTTTAAATTTTTTATTTATTTGTTTTTTAAGGGATTTACAATATAAGAGCACAGCTGTTTTCAGATCATATTAACGGTGGTCAGTTTGCCATACAATTAGGTAATTGGTGCTAGCATCCACAGATGAGAGATACATTCGTAGTTTGTTTTTCTTTCTTTCTTTTTTGTTTTCTGGGACTATATTACTTCACTTAGCATGATATCCTCTAGTTCCATCCATTTACCGGAAAGTACATGATGCCATCTTTCTTTACCACTGCATAGAACTACATTGTGTAGATGTACCACATTTTCTCTATCCACTTGTCAGTTGAGGGGCACTTGGGTTGATTCCAGCTCTTTGCTCTTGTAAAGAGAGCTTCAATAAACATGGCTGTGCATGTATATCTGTGGTAGGATGAGTCATGTGAGTATATACCCAGAAGTGGTATGACTGGGTCAGGTGGCAAGCTCATTCCCAGTTTTCCAAGGGTTCTCCACACTGCTTTCCATAGTGGCTGTACCAGTTTACATTCCCACCATCAGTGGATGAGTATTCCCCTTTCCCCAAAACCTCTCCAGCACTTGGTATCATTTGTTTTCTTGATCCTAGCCAGTCTTAATGGAGTGAGATGATATCTTAAAGTGGTTTTAATTTCCATTTCCTTAATTGTTAGCAACATTGAACACATTAACCCCTGAAGAAGGAGATCAAAAATGATATCAAAAGATGGAAAGACCTCCCATGCTCATGCATTGCGAAAATTAATATAGTGAAAATGTCCATTTTACCCATATTGATATACATATTCAATGCAATTTCAATCAAAATCCCCATGAGTTACTTCACAGACTTGGAAAAAAAATTCATAAATTCATATGGAAAAAAAAAAGACCTGGAATAGCTAAAGGAATCCTGAGTGAAAAATGCAATACAGGGGGGATTGCTCTACCAGACTTCAAACCATATTACAGGGCCATACTCATAAAGACAGCCTGGTACTGGCATAAAAACAGACCCATTGACCAATGGAACAAAATTGAAGACCCGAACTTGAACTCATACAATTTCAACTATCTCATATTTCAAAAGGGGCAAAAAATCCTCAGTGTAGGAAGGATAGCATCTTCAGCAAATTATGCTGGCAAAATTGGATCACCATTTGTAGAACAAAATTAAACCCCTACCTCTCACCCTGTACAAAAATAAACTCCGCATGGATCAAAGATCTCAATGTGAAGCCTAAATCCTTGAAGGCAATAGAAGAAAAAGTTGGCAACAACTTAAAAGACATAGGTGTAGGAAAAGACTTGGTAAATCCAACAGTAGCTGCACAGGTAATAAGAAAAAATGTCAACAGTCAACAAATGGGACGTGATCAAACACAAAAGTGAAAGAGACAATCAAGGAAGTGAAGAAAAAACCCACAGAGTGGGAAGAAATCTTTACCAGTGATACATCTGACAGAGCATTAATGTCAAGAATATATAAACTACTCAAAAATCAAAGAAGTAGGAAAACAAATGACTGACTCGAAAACGGAGTAAAGAGCTGAACAAATACTTCACCAGTAAGGAATTAAAGAAGACTTAGAAACATATTAAAAAGTGTTCAACATCATTAACGATTATGGAAATGCAAATTAAAATCTCAGATATCTTCTCACTCTAATATGACTAGCTAAGATCAAGAAAACAAAAGACACCAAAAGCTGGAACGGTTGTGCAGAGAGGGGAACAATCATCCACTGCTGGTGGAAATGTAAACTTGTAAAACCATTGTGGAAAGCAGTGTGGAGAAACCTTAAAAGACTCAAAATGAGGGGCTGGATAGATGGCCTAGCAGTTAAGAGCACTGACTGCTCTTGCAGAAGACTCTGGTTCAATTCCCAGTACCCACTTGGTGGCTGAGAACCATCTTTGACTCCAGTTACAGGGGAATATGACACCCTCTTCTGACCTCTGTAGCATTGCATGACATGGATTCACAAACATACATGCAGACAGTACATTTATATATGAAAAAAAATAATTTTTTTTAAAAAGACTCAAAATGAGCCTACCACCTGACCCAGTCATACCACTCCTGTGCATATACCCACAAGACTCATCCTACCCCAAAGAATCATACACATCCATGTTTATTGCAGATCTCTTCAGAATAAAAAAGAGTTGGAATAAACCCAAATGCCCCTCAACAGACGAGTGGATAACAAAAATGTGGTACATCTACACAGTGGAGTACTATTCAGTTGTAAAAAATGATGACATTATGAACTTTGCAGGTAAATGGATGAAGCTCAATGCCATTATGCTATGTGTGGTAACATGGTCCCAGAAAAACAAAGTGTGAATGGTTTCCCTCATTTGTGGATGCTAACACCAAAACCCCCAAATGAAAGGCAAGCTGAGCAACGTTATTATTATATTTCTTTTTATCTGAAAGCAACTATGTTGTTATAATGTAAATCTCTCAATGGTCTCTAAAATCCACCAACTTCTTATTCTCAGACTCTGTAATTACTATATATGGGTGGAGAGTATGTATCCATATTTTAGAAAAATATAAAATTAATGGAGGAAAATGTGGATTCCTAAGCAGAAAAAAAGACTGCAAGAAAGATGCAGGAAAGTTATGGCACAATGCATGATATGGGGTGGGATGGGGGGAAGGGAAAAGGGAATAAGCCTAAACTGAATTGAAAAATGATGTATGGAATACACAAAACATCAATAAAAGCATAAAAAGGGTTTGGTGCTACTGTGGCTTTGTGCGGGCTGGCTCCTGAGGCACAGGAACCCAGAAGTCACTCCAGGCAGAGAGTATCCAAGTGAACTTATTTTGGAGACCTTAAGAACAGGAAGAGAAGAGTGACTTAGGCTTCCAATATCCAACATATAAACAAATTGAAAGCCTGAAACTTAGATAAGTCAATACTCAATAAACAAAGAGGAGGAAAAAAAAAAAAGCATCAGAAGGAGGCAAGGAAAACCATCCACTAACATAGTGAAAAGACATTTGTGATTTGAATCACAAAAGGGAAACCCACATGCCAGGGACATGACAAAGGGACAACATGGGAAAGGCACAGGATAATCCCGTGCCAGGCTCTACCAAACCTGTAGGAGATAGCTACAATGGGATCCCCCTGGAGGTGACCTAAGGAACAGATCTTAGAGGAATAATTGCAGACCTATGCCGAGAAATTAAAGAAAATAAAGAAGAATTCAGAGAACTAAACAGAGAGAATGAAAAACTCAAAAAGGACCTAGAGGGATACAATGACAAACTTTGGAAAGAATTAAAGGAACAGATTGACAAACTCCAAAAAGAACTAGAGGGGGGAAAAAAACTGTGAAAGGAAGTAGAAACACTGAAAAAGGAAGCCAACCAACGAAGTAAGGAGTGCCAAGAAGAGAGTGAGAAGCTCAAAAAGGAAATGGAAACACTAAAGAAAACACAAGATGAAATAAAAAAGGAAATAGAATACTCATCCAATCAAGAAGAAATGAAAGGAAAAAGCCTCAGAAGTAGAATGGAGGAAGCAGAACAAAGAATATCAGATCTGGGAGATAATGCAGAGCAACTAAAAAGCTCAAATAAAGATTATGAAAAATTTAAAAATACACACAAGTGGAACAACCATGAAATATGAGACACTATGAAAAGATCAAACCTCCACATCATAGGAATAGAGGAAGGAGAAGAATCTCAAGAGAATAGTATTGATCAGATCTTCAACAGAAAAATAGATGAAAATTTCCCAAACTAAAAATAGACAAACCCATACAAATACAAGAAGCACATAGGACTCCAAATAGACAAGATCAGAAAAGAAACTCCCCATGCCATATCATAGTTAAAATGCTAGATGCTCAAAACAAAGACAAAATTCTGAAGGCTACAAAATAAAAACAAGTCACATAAAAAGGGAAACCCATCAAAATTACAACTGACTTCTTGGCACAAACCATGAAAGCAAGAAGAACATGAAGCAAAGCATTCCCAGTGTTAAAGGACTATGGATGCCAATCCAGAATACTTTGCCCAGCAAAAATGTTGATTATAGTTGAAGGAGAGAGAAAAATCTTCCATGACATAAATAAGATGATAGAATGCATGTCTGGAAAACCAACTCTTCATAAAATACTTGAAGTAATTCAAAGGGCAGAAGAGAGGAGCAACAAGCCTCAAACACCTAGGAAAAGAAACTAATAAAAACATAACCAAATGAGTAAAATCAGAGGCTAGAAGTACAAATGGATAATAAGGTGAAAGGAAGCAACATCCATCTTTCAATTATAACCTTAAATATTAATGGGCTAAACTCCACAATCAAAAGGCATAGACTGGGAGAATGGATTAGGAAACAAAACCTAGATATATGCTGTCTACAAGAAACCCATCTCAGTTTCAAGGATAGGAACCGACTTAAGGTGAAGGGGTGGAAGAAAGTATGCGAAGCAAATGGTACCAAAAAGAAAGAAGGTGTGGCTATTCTAATATCAGACAAAATAGACTTCAAAGCAAAAGAAATCAAAAGAGACAAAGAGGGCCATTACATCATTATTAAAGGAACAATTGACGATGAAAATATCACAATTATGAATATATACACACCAAACACCGGTGCACCAAACTTTATAAAGACAATTCTTCAGGATCTCAAGGCACAGATTAACCACAGCACACTAATAGTAGAGGACTTCAATACCCCAGTAAGTCCTTTAGACAGATCAACAGGACAAAGGATAAACAGAGAGACATCTGAACTAAATGACATAATACACCAAATGGACCTCACAGACATCTATCGAATATTTCACCCAAACACCAGAGAATACGCTTTCTACTCAGTACCTCACAGAACATTCTCCAAAATAGACCATATACTGGACACAGGAAAAAACTCAAAAAATACAAAAAGATTGAAATAATCTCAAGCATACTTTCAGACCACAGTGCAATAAAACTTAATATCAACACCAGGATAAGCCCTACAACCTACAAGAACACAAGGAGACTAAACAATACTCTCCTGAATAATGAATGGGTAAAGAAAGAAATAAAGAAAGAAATAAAATCATTCCTGGAACTGAATGACAAGGATAAAACAACACAGCAAAACCTATGGGACACTTTCAAAGCAATCAGTCCTAAGAGGGAAGTTTATAGCTCTGAGTGCCTACATTTAAAAAAAAAAAAAAAAAAACAGAAAGAGCACAAGTGAATGATCTAACACTGCA
>VZQC01011147.1:2460-38321 GCA_009823505.1 Rhizomys pruinosus | reverse complement strand
TAGTTGGTGAGATGTACATGGCCAACTAACTTTATTGCCAAATACTATGTTGAGTGCTAAGTATAGAAACAAAATTCTTTCTCCAGAAGCCTTGTATCAGATGTGCTGTGGGATTTGGAATTTAAGGCATTATACCAGTTGGGAACCATTATTCCCTGTGGGAACTGAGACAGTGTGTGGTAATCAAACCTAATTTTTAAAGAAATTTAAAAAATGTATTATTTTTTATGTGTGTGAGTGTACTGTCTGCATGTAGGTTGGTGCACCCGTGTCGTGCAATGCCGTGGAGGTCAGAAGAGGGCGTCGGATTCTCCTGGAACTGGAGTTAAAGATGGTTCTTAGCCGCCATGTGGGTGCTGGGACTTGAACCCGGATCCTCTGCAAGAGCAGTCAGCACTTTGCTGAGCCATCTCTCCAGCCCCATCAAACCTAATTTTGATATCTAATACGAAGTCAGTGTTTCTAAATTGTGATTATCCATACTGACTGACAATAGTCTCATATCACTTTAGATTAGTTGAGGCTACCAATAAAAGTTTGCATTAAAATTACAAAAAGTTTGGTTGTCATAGAAGCTTATACTTCCTAACTGTGAAATTAAAAGGGTAGATACACAGAAACAGTCTTATGAGGGCAAGTACTTGCAATTCTAGAAGTAAAAAAGACTGTGTGCTGGGCATGGTGGCACACGCCTTTAATCCTAGCACTTGGGAGGCAGAGGCAGGCGGATATCTGTGGGTTCAAGGTCCGCCTGGTCTACATAGTGATCTCCAGGCCAGCCGGGACTAAAGGGAGACCATGTCTCAAAAAGAGACTTTGTGAGAGAGTTGACACTTGGGCAGGCCTTTGATTAATGGGGATCAGAGGTAAAAAGAGAGGGCATTCAGAGGGAAGACGAGTTCAAGAGACAGGAAAGTCCCTGACTAGCCTGGGCTATTATTGATAACCTCATATTACTGAGCTATCAGGCTTATGAGGAAGGAATAGCAGAAAAGAGATTGAATGGGAAAGATGAGCTAGAATCTGAACACTATGAACTTTGATCACCTTTTCAGGTTTTGAAAGTATCCTGCCACACACAGATAAGGAGTGGGGCGATCACATCTCTGCTTTGGAAATTGGAACTTGGACTGATTGTGTAAGTGCAGGGAGGCAGCTGGCATTGTGAAGGAGAAAGACGAGATGAACTCAACTATGGGGAAGGTGGAAATTTGAAAACAAAGCATGAAGAAATTTGAGAGCTGAGTTAGAATCAATGGAACTTGATGGACACTCAAGGGAAAGATTCAGAGATTGATTCCTAGCTGAAGCTCAAGAAAGCAGTGAGTGATGAAGATGGAAGGCCCGGGAATCCAACTGAGCTTATATCCTAGCTACTACTTTGTATAGCCAATAGCTTAACGTTCTTATCTGCAAAGGACATAACAGTGAATGTAAGGCTTGACTGAGTTAATCTACACAAATCCAAGCCATAAATAACCCAGAAGCAATACAAATGTTTGTGACTCTTGTTGATTATTCCAATGCTGACATTAATTGAGCCAGAAAACTCAAGATGATGTTTTAGCTACGAAATTGTTTGCAGGTTAACTTGTAGCTGTAAAGTCAGGGTAGTGGCAGCCCTTGAGGGGAACTATCCTGCAATTCTTCCTGTAATTACACTGCCCCAAATTGTAGGAAAGGCACCTATTTTTACCTTTTGGAATATGTAATATCTCTGTTTCATCTAAAAACTTTATTCGGGGTAGAACAGAAGCCTGAGAGCATTCTTCAAGTTCTGATAATAGAACAATGAGATGTTTGTTTATCTTAAGATAGCACATATACTATACTTTTATTTAAAATATATACTTTAGAAAAGCAACCAAATATCAAAGGCTTTCTAATAGCTGGAGGAGGGTATCAAAACCAGTGGGGTGGTATTGAAGGTATACTGAAAGAAAAACAGTTGCTCGTGGACAGAATTTTTTCAAGGTAAAACATAATCAGATATTCAATGGGCTGGAGAGATGGCCTAGAGGTTAAGAGCGCCGACCACTCTTGCAGAGGACCCAGGTTCGATCCCCAGAACCCACATGGCGGCTGAGAACCGTCTGAACCTCCAATTCCAGGAGAACTCCAGTTCCAGGGGAATCTGACACCCTCTTCTGACCTCTCAGGCATTGCACGACACGGGTGCACAAACCTGCATGCAGACAGTACATTCATACACATAGAAAATAAATAAATAAAATTTAAAAAAGTAATCAGATATTCAAAATGGTATTGATCAAGACGACAAATGGTGAAGGATGATTTGGAATTTCAGTCTGGTGGAGAGCTCCCTGTCAAGCTTTCGCAAGGAACCTCACTCATGTGGCCTTACACTCTCAGATTCTTCAAAAGAATTACTTAGTCTACTGGATGGAAAATGCATCATTGAACTCTTATCTTCGAAGTCATATAATACCCAGCTCTCAGGAGTTTAGGTCAGATAGCTTGATGCTCAGCTTCTCTGAAGCAGGGATGTGATCGAGGACAGTATGAGCATCCTTCAGAACACATTTGCTGCAGAGATGTGGGAAAATTGATACAGAGGTTGATCCTAGGGTGTCTCAAGTGGAACATAAGCAAACCATTGAAAAACTTCAAAACCACTGACAACAATCAAGTACTTAATCGGGAGAGAGCTGCAATTTGCTGAGATTTTATGCAGAAAATTCAAGTGCAGATTGAAAAGCATGGGAAAATAGCTGTCAATTAAACTCCATATATTTGAGTTACGTAAACTTACAAACATTGAGGGTTGAGAACTAGTGTTGTCTATGAAACACTTTGTCTGATGTACCATGTTGATTATATTTTTAAAGCTTCCACATCATCTTTAACTAAGTGTTCTGAATTTGGAAAAACTTAGTTTTTCCTATGTGAAAATAATTAAATATTTTTGATATAAAGAACTTATTTTCTAGAGTGAAAAGATATTTGAGAAGACAATTTAAATATCTCTAAATGTAATGGATATACCTCTTCTATAAATAAAGCAGTGACACTTAGGTTAGTATTATTTGTCATTAACAAGTTGTGTGCATGGAGTTCTCTAGAATGAAAGGAAAAAAATCTCTGAGATGATGTCCAATCCAAGAGAGATGGGTTATCCTGAAACAAAATTAATTTTAAAGAGTATTTATGTAGCCAGGCATCATGGCATATACCTTTAATCCCAGTACTCTGGAGGCAGAGGCAGGTGGATCTCTTGAATTCATATTCAAGACCACCCTGGTCTACATAGCGAGTACCAGGCCAGTTGGAGCTAAAGGGAGACCTTGTCTCAAAAAAAAGAGTATTTATGTAATAAAAGCAATGGGTGTGATGTAGTATATGTTACATTTTCATATGAATGTTCTTTAGTGGCTTTAATATTAGCAACCAGGTTGGATGAGACTAACGTTAGTCCAAGAAAGGCAAAAATCCAAATATTTTAGAAACTGTTTGACATAGAAACCATTATCAGGAACCAAAGTCATCATAAGAAAAGCTATTTTCAGCAAGCATTCTGAGCATTTAACTTTTCCTATTTTGCATAGCTGTATCCATATTAAACTAGAATAACCATTACAAAGTTCAGTAGTTTGGTTTAATAACTACATTGTAGAGAAAGTTGGATGTCCTATCAGTAATCTGATTCAAACAAGTAGCAGTGTTCTAATCTTGAGTTCATTTCATTTTATTTTGCCAGTATAGACAATACCTAAAAGAAACAAGTAGGGGTGACATAATTAAAATCAACCAATAGAAATACATGCATTCCATCCAAGAAAATAAACCATATGATCCTTTTGAGTGATTGAAGTCTATTTATATAACATCTAATCTGTAAATATTTCAGGCAACCAAATTAAGCACACTTAGATTTAAGAATAGATTCACTGGGCACATGGTGGCACATGTCTTTGATCCCTGCCATGGGAAACAGAGGCAGGCAGATCCCTAAGAGATCGAGGCCAGCTGGGTACACTGTCCTAGGCTGGCCGTAACTAGCTAGACCTTGTCAGGAAAAAAAAATAGATATAGCATTAACAAGAAATACTCCAAGTAAGAAAGAAAGTGAAAACAATGAGTAATGGAAGACTCGTGTCCAAGGATGGCAAAATGTTTTTATCAGGATACAAATTTATTTAAGGTATCTCAAAGCTTTTTTTTTTTTGAGGACCTTGAGAAAATCTAAAATTCATCCAAGAAAGATAAAAACATATGTATGGTCAAACCAATAATAGGTGATTCCTGTAAAACAAAACTTTAAAAGCTTGCTTTCAGGCTATATTTTATTTATTTATTTATTTAAAGTTTTGTGCATTTCATACAACTTTTTTTATTTTTTTTATTTTATGTGTATGAATGTACTGTCTGTATGTAGGTTTGTGCACCCGTGTCGTGCAATGCCGCGGAGGTCAGAAGAGGGTGTCGGATTCCCCTGGAACTGGAGTTCTGGAATTGGAGTTGCAGACAGTTCTCAGCCTCCATGTGGGTTCTGGGGAACGAACCCAAGTCCTCTGCAAGAGCAGTCGGCGCTCTTAACTGCTAGGCCGTCTCTCCAGCCCCCAACATTTCTTAATCAAATTTAGACCCATCCCCCTTCCTTGCCAGAGCTCATGCATTCTGCCATACATGTCTTTCATCTTTTTCTCAATTTTTAAATTTTTTGATGCAGAAGTTTACTGTTTTGGGGCAGAAGTTTACTGTTTCAGTCTGCTATTTGACCCAGTCTTTTTTGTTGTTGTTCCTTCCAATTTGTATCACTTCAAAATATGCATATATACATGCTGCAGATATACCAAAATTATGACGTCTGAAAATAAACTATAGGCTAATTCCAAAACATGTTTAAGGATTCACATTTTGACAGTAGAGTTGTATGCAGGTAAAGAAACAATATTACTTTGCATTCCTACATTACATAGCAAGTTGATGAGTAACATCAGGTATTACTAAAAAAGAAAGAAAGAAAGAAGGAAAGAAAGAAAAATAATTATTCAGTTTGCTTTACAAATAGAGATTTGGTGCTAGGATCCACAAATGAGTGACACCATATGCCATTTGTTTTTCTGGGACTGTGTTACTTCACTTAGCATGATATCTTCTAGCTCCATTTGTTTACCTGCAAAGTTCATGATGTCGTCTTTCTTTACCACTGCATAGAATACCATTGTGTAGATGTACCATATTTTCTTTATCCACTCATCAGTCGAGGGACACTTGGGTTGCTTCTAGCTCTTTGCCGTTGTGAAGAGAGCTGCAACAAACATAGATGTTTGTGTATCTCTGTGATAGGATGAGTCTTGTGGGTATATATCCAGGAGTGGTATGACTGGATCAGGTGGTAAGCTCATTTTGAGTCTTTTGAGGGTTCTCCACACTGCTTTCCATAGGGGTTGTATGAGTTTGCATTCCCACCAGCAGTGGATGAGTGTTCCCCTTTCCCCACAACCTCTCCAGCATTTGATGTCCTTTCTTTTCTTTATCCTGGCCTGTCTTACTGGAGTAAGATGAAATCTTAAAGTGATTTTAATTTGCATTTCCTTAATTATTAGTGACATTGAACACTTTTTAAGACGTTTCTCAGCCATATTTTTTCATTTGTGAAGTCTCTGTTCAGCTCTTTAGTCCATCTTTTGAGTGGGTCATTTGTTTTCCTGCTCCTTTGTTCAAGCCATATTTTTTTAAATTGTATTTATTTTTATGTGTATGAATGTACTGTCTGCATGTAGGTTTGTGCACCCCTGTCATGCAATGCCATGGAGGTCAGAAAAGGGTGTCAGATTCCCCTGGAACTGGAGTTAAAGATGGTTCTCAGCCACCATGTGGGTGCTGGGGATTGAACCTGGATCCTCTGCAAGAGCAGTTGGTGCTCTTAACCACTAGGCCATTTCTCCAGCCCCCTCAAGCTATATTTTTAAAGCAGTGATTACCACATAAAAATAACCAGATGAATATAGCGTAATAGAGCCTTTAAATGGATTATAACTCTCCGTAAGAATATTTGAAAAGGGGACTTATGAACATGGATGAATAGGTATTTCTTGGGAATATTCCCAAGAGTACTGTGGCTGGATCAAATGGTAGATCAATTTCTAGCTTTTTGAAGAATGTCCACACTACTTTCCGCAGTGGCTGTACCAGTTTGAACTCAGTGGGTATGAGTTCCCTTTCTCCACATCCTTGCCAGCATTTGTTACTGTTGATTGTTTGGATCTTGGCCATTCTGAGTCAGGTAAGATAGACTCTTTTTTTTTTTTTTTTTTTTTTTTTTTTTTTTTTTATCCGGCCCACCACCCAGCCCCAGCCCAATCATGTATTCGGTCTGCCATACTTTCCCTGCATCTTTCAGGTTTTTTTTTTTCATTTTTAGCTATAAGTGATAAAGAACCCATGAGGTTAAGCATCCTTCGTGCAAACCAATCTATAGACTGTTGAGCCCAAACCCCCACAGTCCCACCATTCAGTGGGGGGGGTGACAGAGTTGTTTGTTCAATCAGTTGATCAAATGAGTTGCAGGCTACATCGCTGTAGTTTTCACCATTCCAGGCCAATCGTGTAGAGGAATCGTAGCCTTTACATTCTACCGCGCCTCCCCTTCCGCAGATTGTTCCCTAGGGCTTAGAAATGGCAACAGTGGATGAGAAGTAAAAAGAACAAATAAGCGGAATCCTCTCTCTCCTCTGGAGCGGTTTGACTTGGATTCTGTCATTCTGGCTGTTTCCTTGCATAAGCTGACAGGTTTGTTTCAGGAGGAACCTTTGATCCTACTAGTGAAGCACATTCAATTAGATATACAGGTATTGAAGGCAGAGCACTAATAGATTTAGTTATTGGGTAGGCCTTTAACTTTGGGTGGGGCATCGACACACATATGTTTGGATGAGATGTTAATCCATGAATTACCTTTTTAACCCCTGATAAATATGACAGGGTCTTACGGGGGCTTATAACATCTCCTTACCTGTAGAGGATGTAGGCTTGTGCCATCAGCCATGGGATATTCCTCGGTCAAGAAGGAAGCCAAGAGACCAATTAGAATGTGGATATACAGGCACGCTGGCTTGCGTCTGCGGCGTGATGTCATCTTTCTTTAGTCCTACATAGAACTCCATTGTGCTAGATGTACCACACGCGACATATTACTTTAGTATACTACTTGTTGGTTGGACATTGAGGTTGCTTCCAGGGATTTTGCGATCGGTAGGGATTAGGCTGGCAATAAACAGAAATTTGGGCATGTGTCTTTGAGGATAGCGATGAGTCCAGCTTTCTTTTTTTAATTATTGATTTCATAGTATGAGGTACGAATACACCGTCTGCATGAAGTCGGTGCACACCGTGATCGGCAATGCCGCGAGGTCAGAAGAGGGTCGCGGATTCGCCTGAGCTGGAGTTCTCAAGGAACTGAGTTCAGACGGGTTCTCGCCGCTATGTGGGTGGGGGGATCGAACCCGGGTTCCTGTAAGAGGGCAGTCGGTGCGCTTAACCGATAGGCCATCTCTCGAGCCCAGGAGGTCGTATGGTATAATACCTATAAAAAGGAGTGGTATGACTGGGTCATATTTTAAGAGTCTTTTAAGAGTTCTCATTAAAAAAAAAAAATACTGGTATGGAGATAGCCTAGCGGTTAGAGCACCAACTGCTCTTGGCAGAGGAACCCAGGTTATAGCGCCCAGCACCCAAATGGTGCTTGAGAACCATCTTTAACTCCGTTCCAGGGGAATCNAAGGAAGTCGGACAGTGGAACAAATTCCGAGACGTAAGTGCTGCGCCCCCATCCTCAGCCACAGGCGCGCTTATCTCCTGGGCGGGCTTCGCGCCGGAGGTGGGGAGAAGGCTAGATTTTCTCTAAGCAGCAAGATTTCTGGTGAAAAATATTGCGCCTGGCCGATGGCGAACTTGTAGTCCCCGCTTCTTCTCAACTGGTTTAAGTGAGGCTTTGCTTGTTAGATGCGCAGGAGTTAGGTCACACTAGGATCCCAATCTTCCTCCACGCACCCCCTCTCTCACTGTACCCCAGGACTAAGCCCCCCAAAGATTTGCAAAGTAGCTCCCTGGACCAACCCTCTTAACTTTTGAATGGTGTTTTTGGCACTGGTAAACACAGCAGAGATGCCTTTGCGTTGTTTTGCTACTAAAGTAACTAGGATCGATTCCTTTACTAATGGCCCATTAAGAAATTTGAGGGAGGAGGATGGGTCGAAAGATGTAAATTTATAACTGCCTGCTCTTCCAAGGGTGGGAGGGTGTGGGGCGGCACAAGGCGGCAGAAGTGGAACTGCTGCTGCTGCGCATGACATTAAAAGGGTCCATCATCAGATTTGGTGCCTGCATTAACTTAAACTGGAAAACACAATGTTTGCTATATATTTGATTACGCTTCTCTCTGAAATTCATCCCTGCTGTACAATCTGCTTTAGTGGGGTTATGGGGAGAAATGTGGGCGGCAGGCGAAAGCAGTGTAAGAGTTAAGTGTAGATTCCCTTGGGAGTTTTATAAAGAGTTCTTAAATAGAAGCCAGTTTTAGAGACCCCTACATTTTGTTTGCCTGAAGCCACAGCGAGGACATGCTAGCCGCCCCCCCTCCCCCCACCTCAACTGAATTTGAGAATAAGAACGCCCCCAACCTCATCCAGAGCACAGTTAATCTGTCATCTGATGCTTTTAACTTGCCGATCTAGGGAGGAGGTCGCTCTAACTGTTAAGTAACATCTCTAACCCACCCAGCAAAATCCAGGTCTGAAGGCCAGCAAGTGATTCACATTGTCAAACCTCACAGTGGCATTTAAGAGGATGTCTCACAGAGTCTATCTGCAGTGCACTCCGTGTGGATGAGCTAACTTCTCCCATCAGGTCACACTCACGATTTGAGGAAACAAACGGAAGCTTGGGCTAATTTTCATGTTGGATCCTGACTCTCCTCTCCCACCATCTCTACATAAAAGAACTGACCAGAAAATCTCAGAGAGGGATTTTTAATAAATGTGATTATAGCTTCATTTAGATCTAGTTAGTCCACACTGGCATGAAAAATGATCATACTAACACTTGCTGGAGGGCTCGGTCTTGCTTTATGAATGAAACTTGAATATCATTATTTTTTTCTAAATGAATATTCTTGTAAATACAAAGCTCCTATCTGTTTTAAGTTTATAGTAATATTAGGTGTACTTAGAAGTAAGCAAACAGAAATTTTATACCAGGAAAGAATTACCACTTATGCCTTCATAAGACAAAAGAAATATTGAAAATGCTGGCAGTATTTGAACAATACTTCCAATATTGACATATATTTATGGAATGACTTTAAAATCTTTACAAGAGAATTTTAGGCATTTCTAACAAGTTTGAAATCTTGAATGCCTTAGGACTATCTGATTTTAGCTATTTTAATACTGAGTTTGCAGTTGACCCTTGAACAGTTCATTGGTGTTTGATTTATTGTGGCAAGCTAAGTTGCAAACTGTAAAAGTAGAATTCATGTACCCAACTTCAATGGAGATTCAGTGAGTTTTCTATAGCACTTTCAGGGGTTTTTAGTGTGCTCTCAGGAGAAAAGTCCATCAAAATGACATAGGTTAAAAAGAAGTATAAAGGTATATTAAATTATGTGTTTTTATATATGCAACACTTAAAAATGTCACTAATTTATTTAAACAGTTTTATGTCAGGTTTTAGAGTTGTCATTTTAGGAAAACAGTTGCATTTTTAGGAATATCACTTCAAGAAGACTTGGAGAGAATAAGCACTATGATTAAATTTTCCCTTTATATTATACCTGTTGCTCATGCTAATGAAAAAAGGAATGCTGGCTGTTTGGGTTCTTAGTTCAGCATTCAGAATGCACGGTGCAGAATCCTGTGTATACAGTCCAAATTACTGCTGTTCACATATCTTCTTTCCCTTGTGAGGAATCAAGAGTTTACAGCTGTCTTCAGAAAATAGGCCAATACTTTTAAACTCATCTTTGTATGGAAGTACATGATTGTAAGGTGTTGTTTGAAGCCAGCCTTTATTATAGTATCTATCTTTAAATACTCTGCCTAACATAGAAGATCCACATACTCAGCTTTTAAGGAAGGCAAAGAAACAAGGAATCAGAACCTCTTCTTTTGAAATCAAATTTGACTGAAGAATTCTTGTGCTGTTTATTATAAAAAAACTTAATTGACTTTATTAATTAATAATAGAATTAATTCTTTCTTTCTTAGTGAGTGGTTGGATTAAAAAGTTAACATTATTTTATATAACTATTTGAAAGCTGAACTATGCTTTTCTCTTTATTGAATGTACTTAAAACATGATCATAGTTATTTAATAGATAATTTAAACCTCAGGTTTCCTCTTAAAATTTAATTAATTAGATATGTAGCATTATATTTATGGTACATGTTTAAATATGAAAATAATTGATACCAAGTATCCTGTCTTAGCAGATAGGAATTTCTACCCTGATGATTCATTTTCTCAATAAAAATGATGAAACCAAAGAAAAACTGACCAGGGATATGTATTAACAAAGGAGACATCACAGACTTTGGCTACTTTGTCTTACCAACTTGCATGCTACAGCTTATTTTGTTACATTCCTTGACATTCCACTTATATAAATGCAATCATATGAATATAATGAACTTTTATTTCTTTATGGTAAATAGAAATTTCTAGATGTTTTAACTTTATGTCATAGGAAGAAAATGGAAGTTTAACTTAACCTCAGATTGTAGAAGAATTCAACACGTTTAAAAATTACTAGGTAGAATCAGTATAATAATTTCAGGGTATAATTATATAAACTTAAAATGATTTCACTTGTGTATGTTTTTGCTATCGCTTATCTTCCCATGAACGAGGCCATTGGTATTTCAATTCCCGCCCCCGCCTCACCACAAAACACACCCACTTTCTGTTAATTCAATCAAAACTATTCCTCCTCATCTAACAAAATGGGATTTTCAACAATGGATTTGTCTAGCAGCCGTTATGGTTAATGTTTGTTTTGACAGCACTTTTCGGCTGTGATATTATTTTCATTACACAGCTTCATCAGTGGGAGAATTTTGGGAGGACCACTAACTTCTTCAAGAGCTGGAATATAAAGAAATCTCTCATTCCATCCTTCTATGTGTCTTATGAAATTTTAAATCATAGTCATTATTTGGAACAATGAGTCATCAATCTCAAATCGTCACATATATTTGCATATTTCAAGGCATTATATTTCAAAAAGTTCAATTAAAATATACTCTTTATCCTGCAATAAATGAATGTAAATTTGAAAAAACCTAATGAAGTAATTGGTAACACATGATGTAATACCATCATCAACCACATACATTATTGATTTCACTGAAGTACATGTGCTAATTAAAAGTCAAAAGAAAGACATGAGAAAAACGTTGAGAGCGTCAAATACGGGCCGGGAAGCCGGCCAATAAAGATTGGAAAAGGCGGTTGATGGATCAGGGGGAATTTTCAGTAGAGCAGATAAGAAAGGCTAATGACACGACAGAAATTGAGACAAAAGTTCCGCCAATACTCCGCAGATCATTATCTATATAGATATCTATTATATATATATATAGATATATACTTCAAAGAGGAATTCATGAAATTAAAGAGAGTAGAGTAGTATGCTGGAAAAGTTAGAAATGGGAGTGGAAATGATGGAAATTTTTTACATGTGTACAGCATCTTGAAGAATAATTTTCAAAAAAGGTCTACATTAGACTTCTGTTTCCAAAAACATCAAGTTCTCATTTGGAATTGTTTCAAAAAATAGTTACCTTTGGTATTTTGAAAACCACAGTCAAGCTTGATCATAATTTATTATTTAAATAATTTTAATGCCCTTCCAGTATATTGAAAGTGATAAATATCTTTAACTCAATTTTAAATTTTAACACTAATATTTCCTAAAAGATGTGTAAAAACAAACCTCTGAAGATATTACATGCATATCAAAAAGTGCTTGAGGCACACAGGAGACCATTTTTATTTTTAAAAATGTTGATTTGGGGGATATTGAATAGTAAGTAAACTTTGTTGACTTACATTTCTCTTTCAATTCACTCTTTCATCCAAGTTGAGGTTGTTGAGCTTATGGAACACTTGAGAGACAGTGGTTCACACTGATTGATCTTTCCTGGGCTATGCATGAGTAACCTCTCCTGAGACTCTCTCAAACGTTCTGATTGTTGTAAAGTTTTATGTTATGAGTCAGAATAGGTACTGGATATTTATAGAGTGATCTGATGGCTCCTATTTGACTTACATTCATTGTTTAAGTCATGGAGTGATTTAGTCTACAGAAAAACAACGAGATTCATAAAAGGAGCAAAAGGCAATCAGGACCATTCTGGGATGTATGATTGCCTGCAGAGGTAAAGGCATAGTAAAGACCTGTCAGCATGCTGACATTTGTCCTCACCATATGATTCTTAGTTCATCCATGGCTCTGGAACACTTCCACCTCCCTATTACTCTATCTTGACCCCACCACCACTATGTACTATCAGTATGGATTTAAGACTGAGCATTATTTTTCAGGTCAGGTATCACACAATGGAGGGAAGCAGGGTCGGAACATCCCCTGATTTGCTGCATTCTATAACTTGTAGCATGTGAGCCACTCTTACAGCTCTATACCCGCTACTCCTTATTTCAAAAATAAACTACATGAATACTCTTTCTTTGTGTAGTTCTGCAATTTCTTTTCATGCATACTATATTATATGCCTTCCACATACATACATAATAAAATACTTTTTTATTAGAGACATTATAAAATAAATGTCTTTGAATGTGTGTAGATAAATATAATCTCACCCAAGATTATTATAATGTTGTACAAAATATATGTACATATACATATAATCTATAGTGTGATGTGCTTATTGTGTATAGATATGCATTATACATATGTGGCAGGGCCATAGAAAGTCCTCAGCCCTCTCTAAATAATTTTAACGTGTATGAGATTTTCTTCCTTTCCTTCCTAGTTAGGCTGAGATGATCTCATTTGCTGTGACACACGCAGCCTCATTGTGTTCTTAAAGGAAGTTAGCTTTTTTGGCACCATATCCTTAAACTTTTAGCTAGATATGAAGAAAGAACATCATGCACTCTAGAAAGACTACTGGGTTGAATGCTTTTAGATCTCATGATTCTGACTCAGAGTGACATTTTATGATTCTTATCGATTTCCGTTTTCATGCCTGGTCACAATTGTTTTATTTTTTTTTATATGCTTGCTTTTAAAGGCTGATCTTTTAATCTTCCAGAAGATCATCCAATTCCTCAAGTTCTTTAAGTATTTAGGTGTCTTTCTCTGATTTTTGAAAACCCTTTCATTTTTCTATTCTCAATGCCTCCTATATTGCAGATTCATGTAGGACATTAGACCATGAACTTCCTGTACCTCTAGATTGGAGTCCTGCTCGGCTCAGAGTTAACATTATAAAATATAATAAAGGAAACGGACTATTATAGTCATTGCACATTATGCCCAATGAGACTAGCGTCTAATCTCCACCGGGAGTGGTGGCACACACCTTGCCTCCTAGCACTTGGGAGCAGAGGCAGTTGGATCTTGTGAGTTCAGGCCAGCCTGTCTACAATGTGAGTTCCAGGACAGCTGGGGCCTACAGGGACCACCTGTCTCGAAAAGGACGAAGGGAAAGGGAAATATGCCTGATCTGAATTGGAAAATGATGTACAAAATGCACAAACCATCAATAAAAATTAAATAAATAAAAAAAGAAAGATGACCTCATGAACTTTGCAGGTAAAAGGATAGAACTAGAAGCCATTGTGCTAAGTGAAGTAACACAGGCCCAGAAAAGCAAATGACATATGGTGGCCCTCGTTTGTGGATGCTTGCACAAAATCCCTCGTTGCAAGGCAAGCTGAGCATGGTCTGTTATATTTCTTTTTTATATGAAAGCAGCAGTATGGTTAAAAGGTGAAGAATCCCTTAATGGGCTTGAGAATTAACCTACCGCTTATGTTCAGATTTTGTAATATTGGTATATGGGTGGACGATATGTATGCATACTTTGAAGTAATATAAAATTAAAGGTGAAAATGTGAAAACAAAGACTGAGAGAAAGATGCAAGACATGTATGGCAGAATGCAGGAACGTGGGTGTGGTGTGGGGCACGGAAAGGAGAATGTGCCTAAATTCAACTGAGTAATGATGTATGAAATACGTAAAATATCAATAAAATATCTAAAACTAAAAAAAAAATACTTGCTTAACTTCACAAAAATATGGATTCTGTTAAATTTTCAAAAGATATAGGAAATTATATGTGGGCATTTCCCCCAGTGTTCATGAGATTACTGTCTAATGAATGACTCCACTACAAAGTCCTTTGCTATTCTGTTATGAATTTGTTAGTTCAGCTGTGTTTGTAAATACAGGGCAGCCAGTCAGGTAGATATGCTTTAAAAACTGAGACTAAGCACACAATTGCATTTATATTATCTGGTTTATTATTTTAGGAGAAATTAATAATAAAAATACTAAGTGAGACAAGATCCTAATACTGAAATCTTATTTTCCTCCACTAATTACACAAAATATACAAAGTAGTGCTTTCACATAAACAAATAGTAAGGCCTGAGAAATTTTACTTGAGATCTTCGTAAAAAAAAAAAAAGAGCGCAGTTGTTTTTACCTGTTTTACTGCCATGTGCAGCTACCCTGTGGCTGCCACTGCTTTTGCCATCCTTCAAAGAAATGAGACACAGCTTTTCAACCTTCCTATATGGACTGAAAATTCATGTCTCTCCAAGAATCCTCCAAAACTTCAGTGCCAGATGGGGACTGCTTAGCCATCCAACTTGTGGACAGAGCTACTACTGTGGTTTCAGCCTCTTCAGAGTATAGACTGCCATTACAGTATATATAGACTGGCTATATTACAGAGACCAGTACAAGAAGAAGAAGACAGGACGAGGTGCTTATTGGATCTCATTTGGTGACCATGGGAAGGGAAACCCCAGAGTGGAGCACAAGGGCAGAACAGATGGTGGTTTGGGCTTTCCAAGGAGGAGCCTTCAAACATGACATCTTTCAGCCCAATTAAAAAATAAATCATTGTCTACGGCCATACCACCCTGAACGCGCCCGATCTCGTCTGATCTCGGAAGCTAAGCAGGGTCCTGGGGTTTCCCTTCCCATGGTCACCAAATGAGATCCAATAAGCACTCGCCTGTCTTCTTTCTTCTTGTACTGGTCTCTGTAATATAGCCAGTCTATATATACTGTTAATGGCAGTCTATACTCTGAAGAGGCTGAAACCACAGTAGTAGCTCTGTTCCAACAGTTGGATGGCTAAGCAGTCCCCATCTGGCACTTGAAGTTTTGGAGGATTCTTGGAGAGACATGAATTTTCAGTCCATAAGGAAGGTTGAAAAGCTGTCTCTCATCTCTTTGAAGGATGNTACCCATCCAAGTACTAACCAGCCTGACACTGCTTAGTGTGGAGCACAAGGGCAGAACAGATGGTGGTTTGGGCTTTCCAAGGAGGAGCCTTCAAACATGACATCTTTCAGCCCAATTAAAAAATAAATCATTGTCTACGGCCATACCACCCTGAACGCGCCCGATCTCGTCTGATCTCGGAAGCTAAGCAGGGTCAGGCCTGGTTAGTACTTGGATGGGAGACCGCCTGGGAATACCGGGTGCTGTAGGCTTTAAAAAAAAAAATAAATAAATCATAAGCTGAAGATGCTAAAACCTATGATATATGTGGCATGCATATATGCATATTTTGGAGTGATGCCTATTGGAAGGACTAACAACACCAACAACAAGACTGGGTCAAAGAACTGACTGCAACAGTGAACTTTTGCTTGAAACAGTAAACTTCTGCATCGAGAATTTTGAGAGAGACTGAGAAAAAGATGAAAAACATTATTGGCAGAATGCATGAGCTCTGGTGGGGAGGGGGGCAGGGAAGAGGGCACAGATCTAGATTTGATTCGAAATTTTGTATGAAATGTACAAAGCTTCAATAAAAATTGGCTTTGAAAAAAATAAAATAAGTACCTTGGAAAGAAAAAAATAAAGTAGTGCATTCAAATGACAATGGATATGTAAGTATTAATGATAAAACAAGAGACAGCTGTGGCAAGGATTTTCATTTTTAACCCTAATTGGAAAGACAGTTTTCTTCACTGTCCTGAAAAACAGATATATGTTTGTGTACATGTTTATGTATGTTGTATGCATAAAGATACATAAATATAATCCATGTTATGGAAGGGAAAAGAAGACTGTATTTAGTTCCTCTAACTCCTTTCATTCATTTTTATGCTGTGTGTATTTAAATGTGAATGAAGAAATAGGGAGACATAATTTTAGGGCCATTTAGAAGTAGGATTTATACTACAGAGTACAACTGAAGTAGAAGGAGGCAAATGTGTTCAATAGGTTTAGAAGTGAGAGATTATAATACCAGAATTTTGTTTAGACCTTTCTTTTTGTAATATTATTTAAAATTGTAGCTTTCCATTTCATTACAGTTTAGCTATAGTCTGTGTATTTTTGATATGTATTATTTTAATTCAATTCCACTGAAAATAATTATCTTGATATTTCTGTAATCTGTGGTTACTTAGAAGTACGTGGTTTGTATTTTAATACTTGGAACACATTTTCCAGACTACTTAAGGATCTTGATTTATGATTTATTTCTCTTGCCACTATAACACTTATATTTTTACATAACACTTATTTTTCAACATATTAAACTATATACTTTAACCAATGATATTCATAGTAAAAATCTAGTTGTAAAGATATCCTGGGGCCATAATAAATAATATATAACAGTAATAACCACAGTGAAAACAGCTATCACTCACTCATCAAGTTAAATTCTGTAGGGAATTAAAGTTAGTACTTTACATATTGTTTTCTATTAACTATAACAGAAACCTATGTGTATGGACTAGTACTCTCCCACATTATTCAAACAATCTGGGGTTCATATGTGAAATGAAAATGTCTCTATCTTCACATTATCTTCTCTCTGTGACTAATATCTCCTTTATTTCCTTTATGATTTAGAGCCCTCTGAAAACCCAGGAAGACTTCATTGTTATCTGCTTAGCCTATGATATTAAAAGTATTATTTCTGAAAATGTCTTATTTGTAGGTGCCACAGTTAGGGCATATATTTTAGAGATGACTGTTCAGTTTACTACAATGATAAATGCAGAATTAAAGGGGTTGTTATAAACTTAATAATAATCTGATTAGAAAAATAATTGGATAGGTATGAACTATAGATATTCTTGAGGTGGGGAGATAGCTCAGTTGATAAAGTGCTTGGCTGATGAGCATAAGGACCTTGGTTTGATTTTCAGAACTCATGCAACAACAACAAACATCAGGTATGATGGCATTTGCTTTTCATACCATTGCTATGAAGATGGAAACAAGCAGATCCCTAGGGCTCCCTGTCAGTCCAGGCTATCAGACTTGCAAGTTCCAGCCTGGCCAGAGAACTTGTAAAAAAGGAAGGTAGATAGTTCCTGAAGAATGACACTGTCATTTGGCTTTCACATATATGTGCATGCATGTTGTGTGCACACATATCTGAATATATTAAAATAAATAAATAATAAAAGTTGTTACCAATTGCTGCGTTGTAGGTTACAGAGCTGGAAAGGATACCCAAACCCTTTGGAGTCAAGATGATTCAATATGTCAGACATGGAACTGAGATTTGATGTTTGTCCTGTGGGGATTTGGTCTTGTTTTAGACAGAGTTTTCATCACTGTACCTCCATTTTCTCTCTTTGGAATAAGAATGTTTACTCAGTGCCATTATATACTGGAAGTATGTAACTTGGTTCTTTTTCATATAGATAACAAAATTTATTTATTTATTTGTCAACAAATCTAATTTTATTCAGAGAGCAATCTGATCACACATGGTCTGAGGACGGTCAAATAATAAATCAAATAAAATTAGATATTTTAAGACTGGTCTTTATACATTACAGCCAACAATGCCACACTTGTTTGTAAGCTCTCAGACATAAAAACATGTCCATACTTTGGTGGCCACTGAACCATTCAGAATGGCTTTCTTAACTGTGAGCTGCTTGAAGCTACCAATCTTAGCATTTTGGATTACTATTTTCAACTCTGAATAGTGATAGAAATCTTACCAAGGGTAGAGTAAACCAGCCTGACCATGGCATAGTGTCAAAATATGGCCAATTCAGGCTTTGAGTAAGTCAGAGCAGTGATGGTTATGAACCAGCTGGCCCATGGGAGGGTCAGATCATTTGCCAGGAATGGCTGGCTGAATGTCCAAATTATTAAAAAAATAGTAACTTGATTTTTGTTGTTATATGGGCTCACAGGAGATTGCCTTGAGTCTCAGAAGACACTTTACACATTGGAGTTTAGAACAATGTTGGAACTAGTAAAGACTATGAGTACCTTTAGAGCTAGAATAAATGCACTTGCACCATGAGATGGACATAAGATTCTGGGGACACAGGGCAGAACATTGTGGTTTGAGTATCAAATGTCCCACATAAGTCCATGCTTTTGGACATCTGGTTTCCAGCAAGTGGCACTGTTGGTAAAGGCTGTGACATTTTGGAGGTGTCTGGAGCAAGTGGTTCACTAGGATGACTCACTGAACCTAAGTTTTTTATCCCAACTGTTTGTTCTATGCTTTCTGACTATGTAGATGGTCTGTTACTAGTTACCTCCTACTCTAACCACCACAGCCTTGACTTCCTTGCCATGATAGACTGTGTATATCCTTGAACATCTAAGCCAAAATAAATCCTTCCTTTCTTAAATTGCTTATTATCAAGTATTTTGTCAGAGAAATGAGAAAAGCAACTAATTCAACAAGCCCAACTGAAGTCTCAAAAAATAACTTGTGTGAATGAAATGATGTGCTTTTCGCTAGAGCATTTACTAGACAAGAAAATGTCCCATTATAGAGGCAGATTGCAGTCATGAGTGAAAATAAATACATGAAGATGGAATTAAATACTTTTTATTTCAAACCAAATATTGGAGTGTTTTTGGTGTTGATTTCCTTTTGAGACATGATATCCCTGTAGTCCCAGCTGCCCTGGAACTCACTATGTAGACCATTCCAGGTTGGCCTTGGTCTCACAGTGATTTTCCTGCTTCTGTTCCCCAAGTGCTGTGATTAAATGGCTTCACCACCTTGCCTGACTCTCATTATTGATCTTTTTATTGAAGTTTGAGTTTGAGAAATAATTTTTTTTTAATTTTTCTCTATGTGTATGAATGTACTGTCTGCATGCAGGTCTGTGCACCCGTGTCGTGTAATGCCTTGGAGGTCAGAAGAGGGTGTCGGATTCCCCTGGAACTGGAGTTCTCCTGGAATTGGAGTTTCCGACGGCTCTCAGCCGCCATGTGGGTGCTGGGGATCGAACCTGGGTCCTCTGCAAGAGCAGCCGGCGCTCTCAACCGCTAGGCCATCTCTCCAGCCCCGAGAAATAATTCTTTATAGTACTACTAAACTAAATGTTTGATGGTCCTAAAATCACTGTGTGGGTTTGTATAACAAAATGAATGTGGATTGTTTTTCAGTTTGTGAGAAGGGGTTTGAATGTCACGTGACTATTATTTAGCTGTGTGATCACAGCCAGGGAAGGGAGAATGCCCCATTCTCAGTTTCCATATTGGTAACATAAGTATGGTAACACTAGCTTCCTAGAATTGCTGGTCTTAGAATAAAATGTAGAATTGCAGAAAATGTCCCTGGAACAAAAGGACTCAGGAGTATATAGTTCTGTCTTACGAACGTGTTTGTTCATTGATGCTCAATTTTATCAGACACAAACCAAAACAAACAAAAAACAAGATGCATTTTACTTTGGCTTTTTTAAATATTATCTCTCCATGCAAATTGGAATTATACTTTATGTATGACTGCTCATTAATTTTGCCCGTATCTGTTTTTGTTAGATAAGGGATTCAGCCAACCTACAGACAGGTATCATATTTTTTCACCAGGATAGCCACCAATCACATGCTAGCTATTTACAGTAATCTCTTTTACTGTAGAAACTGAAGTTCAGTCCAGATGCTTTTCTATTTTGATTTTACAAAAGAAAACCTGAGGAGCAGTCAGAGTAATTGCACTAAGTGACAGTTTTAAGATCATGAAGTTTATTGTCAAGTTGGCTCAAATATTTGTACATGTTCTTTTTCTTTTTTTAATTTTATTTTTTATGTGTATGAATGTATTGTCTGCATGTAGGTCTGTGCACCCATGTCATGCAATGCCACAGAGGTCAGAGGAAGGCATTGGATTCCCCTGGAACTGGAGTTAAAGATGGCTCTCAGCTGCTATGTGGGTGCTGGGGATTGAACCTGGATCCTCTGTAAGAGCAGTTGTCGCTCTTAACCACTAGGCCATCTCTGCAGCCCACATGTTCTTTTTCTAACCTGGCTGGCTCACATTGTCTGTTGACAGCCCAAGTTCCCAGAAATACAAAGAAATTTTATGTTTATGTAGGAGATGTAGTGAAATATTATCCATAATCTTCCAGATACAAGACATTGTGTGTGTGTGTTTGTGTGCTGAAGATTGAACCAAGAGCCTCATTCATGTGAATTCTATACCTGCCATTAAGAAGTCCATACTCTGCTGCTAACCTAGTTCCACTGGCTATCTCAATAGTGAGCCCATTGGTTTCCCATAATGGAATTTCTATTAAGGGGAAAATTACAGCAAAATATAATATAGCCCCAATATATTGGATTTTTGAATTTTAATGAAGCAAATAGATTGTGTCAATTATGGAGTTAATTGCTATGTCAAATTAGAATTATAGGAAATTATATCTTTGAGATAAGAGAATATTACAGGCACTCTAGACAGCAAAGCCTGTTTGAAGATGTGAAATTAAAGCAGAAACTTTATTTGATGGAACAAGCTAGTGTGGAGGAAATGAACAGCCTGGAAAGAAGAGATATCAGATGTTAAGTCTCAAGCAACTAAATTTGCCTACATTTTCTCCAGTTTCCAGATTCATCACTTTTCTTCTCATGTCCTCTGGTAACCTGTGCCCTTAATACAGAGGAAATAACACTCTGAGCAGGAGCTTCTTGCCTTCCCACACCTTCAATCCAAACATTACAGCCTCTGTGCCAAGCACTTAGCTTTTATAAATAAATCTGTACAGACAAAATCCTATTCCAACAAAATGTTATGTTGAAGTTCTAACATCTAATGCCTTAGAATACCTTATTTATAAATGTGGGGTTTACAAAGGCAATTAATATAAAATGAGGCCATATGGATGGACATTAATCCAATATGAGATGGGATTCTAAGGAAAGGACATTAAGAGCCAGACATACAGAGGAAAAGCCACATGAAGATAAGTGAAGACAGCAGCTGGCTCCAGCCCAGTGAGAGAGGCCACAGAGGAAACTATCCCTACCAATACCTTGATCTTGGATTTCAGCCTCCAGAATTAGAAAATAAGAAATTTCTGTTGTTAAGCCACCAGTGTATAATGTATCCCTGAAAAACTAATATACATTTATTTAGGAATGATTTTTTTTTTACCAAATTGGCTATATGTAGTGGCACATACCTTTAATCATAGCACCTTAGAGCCAATCCGTATGAGACAGAGATCAGCCTGATCAAGTTTCTGGCCAGCTGGGGCTACAAGGAAACCCTGTCTCAACAAACAAAGCCAAGTTTAATTAATAAACCAACAAAATGGATAGAATCTGGACTATTGACATTTACTTAAACTAGCAACCAAAAAGCTACTGTTTATAAGGCAAACAAGCTCACTGAGCCATGTGCTTTTGTGACCTGGGATTTATGACCTTGATAATGTCACCTCAGATAGTGAATGAATGTGGGTAACACTGAATTAGCAAATTGAAGCATTAGGCACGGCTTATTCATATTTGTCCACTTATTGCAAATAATGAAAATTGAGAGAAATGCTGTCATGGTGTTTATGAGATATTTGAGGCCTAGGGATCAGAGAGCGAGATTGTCTGATAAGGGAGGATCTGAGCGTTACTCCCCCACAGTGATGCTGGAAGATTGGTTTTGAATATGAGTGTGGGTAAGACCTGGATCAGCAGCACAGTTCTAGGAAAGAGCAGTAGGGATGGGTTCCCTCTGCTAGGAAAGAGCTGTAGGATTAGGTTCCCTCTGATTTCAACATTCTTCAATATAAAGTTAAGAGTCAGGCTGTTTATTCAGGAGTAGCTGTCATGTTGGCACAATTATCCTGCATCATGGTGCCTCGTGTGAGGAAGAGACTATTCCAAACTCACAGGTCAGTGGTTGGAGAAGTCCTGAAGGAAAAGGAAAACATGGAATGCCTCAGTAATACATTGTAAGATTTGTGACAGTGAACACAAGGCATTCTTTCAGTGCTCTCTCCACAGTGCTAAATCATAGGCACCTAGAGAATTCTCAAAGAAAAAGGGAATTATTAGATGTTCAGAAACATACATGAAGTAATATTGCAATAAGTAATATTGCAATAAGCACAAGACTGCCCTGCCCCTTCACCAGCATGCTTTAACAATTCTCCAATAACCTTTTGCTTTTATCTCTATGCCAAAATACAATGGAGTATGCTCAGGCTTTCATTTTCATTTTCATCTTTCCACTTTTGTTATGTCTTTGTCTCCTAAATCTTGAGTGATTGCATGGAAATTAATAAATGGAACTAAAGGATCATCAAAGCAAGTTTTTGAGCCTTTAAATATTATTTAGAAATATTTTCTCAGATATACAAATCATGGGACATTTAATTTGGAATCTTGAGGAAAAGATTCATTACTAATTAAGCTACTGCTTATAAATAGTTCATTTGAAGTACTTAACTGTACAGGACCAAATTAAAATAGACATGTTGTGCTTACAAAAGAATTACATCATATCGAACTGCATGGCCCTCCTCCACCTAATTCTCCTGCCTTCCTTAAAGCTCCCTTCCTTGACGCAGAGGCAATGGAAGAAACTAATATAGAAAAATATTGTTTGCCAAATCCTGCTTTCGGCAATTTCAAGGTTTAGAATGCTTGCTCTTTGTGACTTGATTCTCTAATCCTTTTGCTCTTAGATTCAAAACTTTTTTTTCACTGTCTGGTTCTGTATCATCATGCTGATTTTAAATTCATTTTCCAGTAAATGACAGGACTTGGAGCAAAAACTGACCTTCTACTGGAAGTTTCACTCTCATAATTTTAGATGATAATATGCAAAATGCTAAGAGAGAATATCCATCAATGGTCTAAAGCCTAATAACCATAAGAACCTGCACAGCAAGCTACCCCTTATTGGAGCAGTAGTATCTCTGTTATCTGGGGATGGGCAGTAACCAACAGCTATCTAATAGGAGATAAAATCCTCTCAATGGGAGTTACCTCATGGGTGGTACTATAAATTCGGCCAAATACATGGCTGGAGAGGACTTACAGTCTAGGTAAAATGTAGCTTTGTCATATCTCTAGACAAATGAAATTTCTTACCATAAGCTAAAAATGGATCCTTATATTTACAGACAAACATACTGTATACCACTCATTAAGGAAGCTTCTTTTTGCAATAGATGAAGGCTACTTCAGAGTTCCACAACTGGTCAGACACAGAGAATACACACATCTGAGAGATGCCAAGCCCTAGCTGACACATCTAGAGTTGAACCTCAACACCTAAGGCTTATGGAGCATAGCAGAATGAGGGGTAGAGAGAAAAAAATGTATCCCTAAACCCTCTCCAGTGAAGTTTCCTTATATAACAGAGTGCAATGCACACATAAGGCCATAACTGGCAAAGTTTTAAAGAATACGGGACTGCAGAATGTGTATCCCTGGACAGGATTTCTATATTGAACCTCGCCCATTCACTGATCCAAGACCATTGCAGAAGAGTGGGTGGAAGGATTTTAAGACCCAGACCTGGTTCATGAACACAGGGAAGCAGAGGCTTTAGGCCACTGGAAACTTACACTGTGAACTTGTGGCAATGGTTGCATTCAGCCTAAGACCTATGCCAACTTAATTAAACATGGACCCAGAGGGGAGGAGAGAAATGGGCTGTGGGCCGGCTCTAGATGGAGAAATACTAGAGATGAATTGCTATTCAGTGAGGGAGTCTAGATAGGCCGACTAGACTCCAGCAATCCAGTGGATTAATTTGCACTGAAGGACATCTGGGTGTAAAGGCTTGACTGGATAGGACTTGCCATGCATGGTGGAATACATGAGCTGTGGTGTAGGGGGGTGTTGGAGAGCCATGGACTGGGGAAAGGGCTCTAAATTTTGATTAAGAACTTTTCTATGAAATTACAAAAGCTCGGCAGGGCATGGTGGTGCACACCTTTAATCCTAGACTCAGGAGGCAGAGGCAAGAGGATCTTTGTGAGTTCAAGGCCAGCCTGGTCTACAGAGTGAGTTCCAGGACAGCTGGGGCTACAGGGAGACCCCGTCTTGAAAAGACAAAAAAAGAAATTACAAAAGCACAATTAAAATTGAAAAAGTATCATGATAAATTATGTTTCATTTATAGCAAGAGATAGTATGAATTTTAATGAGTGGCTTTCACTAAGGGCTTATGAGGAGCAGAGTGCAGTTTCTATGGATTACCTATGCTATGCAGTAGGTAAAATGCCTTGAAGATTTTATCCATAACTCTTATAGTTATTAAGCTTACATCAACTGTATATTAAGTAGATAAATACAAAAATAAATACTGAACAATATGAAAAATCATTAGTATGTCTTATAATCAGTCTGAACATAAAATTGTCACACTGAAATACTTTCAAGACAGAAATATCTCACTTATTAAAATGAGGAGATAGAAAAAATTCCTGTAGATATCAGATTTTTTATTGTTCATTCAAACTGAGTGTACTTTTATGAGAAATTTAAAGTAAAAAAGCTTATTCAATTACATTAAAAATTTGGTGTGGAAAACCCATGTAACAGATAAGATGGAAGAATTAATTTTACTTGTTTGGAGATTTAGTAGAAAAATGGCTTTTTCAAGCTTTTTCTAACTTTAATTGATGTTATTAAACTGCTAGTAAATGAGGGGCAGAAAATTTGGTGAGGGAAATAGAATCCATATGTATAAAATGTATATGTATTGTGTATGAAAGATAAGGGTTTAGTATCTGGATTAAAGCCGCCAAGATTTTGAAATTCTTTACAAGAAACAGACAATTTGGTTCATTTATGGAAAAAAATGAGAGATGGTATCTTAGGTTACTAAAAGGAAAATTGGGTCTTATCAGACAATTTATAGCTCTCTCTGGCAGTAACCGAGTAATTATATTAGGGTGCAGAAGTAGATGTAATTTAACAGGACTTCAGGTGGGATTTTTGACAGTTTATCAAAGGGAAAGTTAATGAGCAAAATGCTAGACTTCAGTGTAAGTGCCAATCTAGCCAGAGAACTGATTGTACCCTAAAATATATAGGATCATAGTAAATTGCAGCAAATCCTCATGGAGAGGTGACAAATGGACACCTTCAGGAATGACTGCCAGGCCCATTGTTTTTTAACACACCGTATAAGTTATGGTGTCTGAATTAGTTGATAATATTAAAGGTACAATTTTATCTTTTGGAGAAGTTATTGGGCAGAACAGTTCTGTTGCTCTGAATATTTTTAGAGCAATGACTATTTGTCCTAATTTTATGAACTCTAATATTTTTTAGGCTTGGGGAGAGAGAGAGAGAGAGAGAGAGAGAGAGAGAGAGAGAGAGAGAGCATTTGAAGCTGGTATCTAAAAAATAAATTTCTATCACTACTTTTGGTAATTACAATATTAATTTCCAGTGCACCTTCAGTGGAAATAAAAATTCCTATGCACTTGCTATACATGCAGATTACTCTGTGTTATGGAAATAAATAGATGGAAATACTTTCACTGTCTTCAAGTGTGGGAACCATTTACTTGACAAAAAAAATTACAACTTCTTTAAAAGGTTCCACAAACCAAAGGCTGTAAAAATCACAGGTGAAAGGAACCCACTAGTTCAGAGATCAGAGAAGTCTTCCTTTTGGAAGTAATGTCCTAATCATGACATAAAAGTGAAGCCAATAGAAGAGATGAACAGTGAAGTTGAAAAGGGCCCTAGGCATGGGAAAGGTACGGAGCTGAGAAAATATGACCGGCTCAGAGACTGCAAGAATATGATACAGACCCAGAATGCATGGTAGTTTGACAAAATGGCTGAAATCGTTCATCTTCCTCAACCCATGAGATTATCAATATGCCTTTTATTTCTTTATATAGAAAGATTTGGTATATTCACTCAGCCCTAGAATCAAGAATATCATTGTGGCACAAAAACCATGCCAGTCTGAGCACAGACTCAAGAGACCCTGACACTTCTCACTTTCCTCTAAATCTGGCTGGCTTCTCTAACACCCTGATCAGAGCTGTTGAAAACCAAGAGGCTCTGTAGAACAAAGACAACTATTAGCATTTTAAAATCCAACCTCCATAAGCAAACCAGGCAAAGACGCTTGAGCAAAATGTCCAGCTGAATTTATTGCAAAGCACTTGATCGGGTCCTACCATTGACCCTTGCTTAAGTCATAAATTTGTGTATTATATGCTCTGAAACAAATCCAGACTTAGATAAACTTGGACAAGTAATCCTTGAATTAGAATGCAAATAGGCTAGTATTTGCGCTCTTAGGAAAATGCTCTTCTGTGCAGTCATGTCGCGTCCCCGTTCGTCCAGCGAAAGAAGACACGACACGAGAGCGATCTTCCTCAAGCAGTTTATTCGGGTACCCTTACATCCTCTCTCTCTCTTTCCCTTCCTGGTTCACCACCTATAAGGCATATCACAACCAATCAACTTCCACCACGTGGGTCTCAAGGATAGGATATCTCTATGCGGAACAGAGGGCTTCAGCAAGGCCAAACCAAATAAGGACATGTTTACTGCATGGAGTGCTCACCCCCGTGGGGGTGGGAGGCGGAAACTGGCGCCATCTTTGAGGCGCGGCACTTCTCAGCTCCCAACACAGTCAAAACTGGCATTTTTGGATTTGGCACCTGTAAAGACAGGATCAAAGAAGGCTCATGGAGAAGGAACTCTCCTCTTTTGTTGGGTTCATTCAGGAATAGGAATGAATATAACCTGTTTGTGGCATTTCTCCATGAGCGAGTTCTATGTTCAAGAATCATATATTTGTCAGTGTATGTTTGTACACTTAATGATGTTACCATATCACATGAAACTGCTATTGTCATTCATAATTCACTGCTAGTCACTGGCTAGCTAAGCCCTGCCTAGGACATACATTCAAATGAAAATGTATCTCTGACCTAAAGGTGAACATGAATACTACAGTCCACCCAGCTAAGGAACAATAAAGAATCACACATTTCTAATAGTTCCATATTATATATATATATATATAATATATATTTTTTATCATAAACTAAAATAAATTAGAAAAAAAAAAAGGCTGGGGAGCTGGCTCAGAGGGTAGAGAACATGCCTTGAAAGCATGCAGACCTGAGTTTGCACCCAAGAACTCACAGAAAGACAGGTATGGCCATATATCACTAATCTCAGTGCCCCTACATCAACACCAAAGGTGCAGGTGCAGACGGAAGAACCCACGGGGGCTCGGGCACCAGCTTTCTGGCCCATGCAACAGGGAGCAGTAAGAGTCCAATTCCAAAACAAGGTGGAGAGCAGGAACCAACACTCAACATGCCATCGCATGTGCCTGCACTTATGTGTGTGTATGTGTGCACACACTCACATGCAAACAGGCACACACACACACACAAACACACACACAAAATGATAAATTAGAATGAAATGGAAAAAATAAATTTTTATCTTAGGCAAAACTGAAGTTTTGAAAGCTCCTCAATATTCATAATTAGAATGAATTTGATTTAAAGTGCTGTGAATGAAAAAAAAATGTGTTATATCAAGGTAAATAAGTGAAAGATATATCTATGTTTTCATCAATAGAATTTATCTCAATCACTTTTTAAAATATATATCAATTTTCATTAACTTCACTTAGTGAAAGTTTTCTTAATTAAAAAAATCTATGTATGAAACACACAAAAATTCAATAAAAATAAATAATACAAAAATAAAATAAAATAAAATTGAACACAGTGCTCCTCATTGTGAATGTTCCAAAATGTCAAAATCTGATGTGATTTCAAATGAATGGACAATCATATTTCTTTTCTTTTTTTTTTTTGGTGTTTTTGAGACAGAGTTTCCCTGTAGTCTCAGCTGTCCTGGAACTCACTATGTAGACCAGGCTGGTCTTGAACTCATAGAAAACTGCCTGCCACTGCTTCCCCAGTGCTGGAATTATAGGCATGCTCCACCACACCTGGCTGACAGTCATATTTCTTACTTGTTCTGTCTTATATAGTTCATTAGAGCAGTAATATCATGTTGAAAAATTATTTCCTATATGGAAATTATATATTCTTGAAATATTCTCCTTCTAAGATCTCTTTTAAAAAGGTGTGGGAGGCAGGAAAAATATCTCTGTCTAGATTCTCATCCAGCTTCCATCCCCCTCTGTTAAAGACCTGTGACCAAGTTCATCAGGAGGAAAGTTAATTGGATTCGCCTACTCTCTTAAAAATGTCTCCTCTCCTCAGGAATTCCTCAAGTTTCTGTCAAGAGCCACTTAGAGCAACCTGTAATGTTTCCTCCCTCAGAGGAGATAATATGTATGTGACTGAAAGGTGATGTTTACACAACAGGGGGCAAAGAACAAAATTATAAAGCCAGTAAAGTTTGTCACAGTCTTCTTCACTTCATCTTTCTGAACTTCATCCCTCCAATTGTGTCCCCCAGCATGTGCTCATGCCGTCCTCTGGGACAGCTACTCCCCCAAGGTCTGCCCCAAATAGCAAGCTGTAGGGTATCTTTCCTATCCTTTCTCCCAACCTCCACCCCGTGTAGCCTATCAGTCCTCCACACTGTGCCAGTCTGCTTTCTATTAGAAATACATGGAACAGGTCCTAGAAGCATAGCTACAGAATATAATGAGGCCTCTCACTCCTCACCTGCTTACCATACAACATAAGACATTTTACAGGCATTTTGGCAGGACAGAAACTAACCAAATTTAGAAAACAATTTCAACTATGATACATAGTTTGGAACACTAAGCAGCCAACATTTTTGTTTGTTTTCTCTTTGTTGCAAAAAAATTTATTCTTTCCTTTCTCAGAACTGTTGAGAATCCAGAATATTTTTCTATTTGATGAAGGAAAAATGTTGGAATGCCAAGGTAATTCATCTCTATTCTGCAACCAAAACCAACTGCAAAACTTAAGAGTATACCTTCATTTAAACTTTGACTAGGTAAAACCAAAGTACATCTAACTTTTATTTATTTTTTGTCTTTTTGAGACAGGGTGTCCCTTTAGTCCCAGCTGGCTTGGAGCTCACTGTGTAAACCAGGCTGGCCTGGAACTCACAGAGATCTGCCTGCCTCTGTCTCCCTAGTGCTGGGATTACAGGTGTGTGCCACCATGCCCGGCTTACATCTAACTTTGAAATGGTACTTTATTTTGTACTCTAACAGAGAAATGCGTGCATGAGTGTGTGTTTGTGCATGTGCTTGTATGTGTGTGTGTGTGTGTGTGTGTGTGTATGCATGTATATGAGGTGTGTGTGTGTGTGTGTGCCTATATCACAGGACATTTTTCCAAGGGTCCTTGGACTGACCTAGTTCCCCTCTTCAAGACTAACCTTAGATTTCTCTGTAGATTCAACATCCCGAGATAGGCATTGGCTGGAAACAATCATCATGTGTGCCTTTCTTCCCTAGAAATATATGTTCTTCTATTCCTTAACTCAGTAACTCAGGTTGCACCTGGGTTATATGACCCAAGGCAGGCTAACTTTGGGGTCGCTCATCTTCAGTGCAAATAGGAATGCAAATCAGAGACAGCAGCTGTCCTCATGCAGATTTAATAAGCCTGCAGGAACTGGTTCACTGTACCTCATAGGCTTCAGTAGTGTCTTGCTGCTTATCCATAGGTAATAAACCTTCTCCATGTAACTTACATACAAGAATGTATTGCCTCACCCGACTCACACGGGTTGATGGCTAACAAACACCCAGGGAGACTGCTTCACATATCTGTGGGGTTGTGTTTTCTACAAACACATGCATTAACTTCCTATTACTGCATAACTACCTTATCACACCCTTAGAAGCTTCATATACTACCAGTTTAAGGTATTGCATTGCCATATGTGCAAAATCTCTGCAAAGCTCAACTTTGTTTCATGCTTTAGAATCTTGAAAGGCTAATATCAAAGTGTGACTCATGAATGTATTCTCATCTGAGGATCAGGACCAATCAACTTGGTAGTATTTCTTTATATATATATATATAGATATTATTCTCTATCTATATATATTATATATGTAATAAAACATGTATGTGTTATAAATTTTGGAAAGTTTGATTTTCATACAATATACATTTTCATAGTATTTAGATCCTCTCCCATCTCAACCTCCCCGAAAAATAGCCCACCCAATTTAATATATCCCATTATGCTTACAATATGGCTTCCATAGATTTAATTATGTCCTCTCATGTCCCTTACATTAGGTCAATCCACTGGAGCCTGATTAATCTATCAAGAGTCCCATCCCTGTAAGAGATTGACTCTTTCCCTCCCAGCAGTCATCAATTGCACAAAGTTCCTGAGGTTAGGTTTGGGTTTCTTGCCCATTTTCCTATATCTATGGTGTGATTTTGTCTGGCTTGAACTTGCATGAGATTTGTACATGCTGTCAACATTGCTGGAAGTTCATATGAGAAACTGACCAGCTGCCTAGAAAACTCTGTTCCTTGTGGACATCCACCTCCTCTGAGCTTTGAGAGGCAGAAGTTTGAAATAGCTGTCCTATAAAGGGGGAGGGGGAGAATTCTGCAGCCTCTTGTTCTTTGCACATTGGCCAGTTTCTGAGTTTCTGTGTTTCCATCCACTGAATAAGTAAACCTCTCTGCTGAGAGCTGACAGATAAATTCATCTTATGTGTAGCGGTTACATTAAGACTTGTTTAAGGCTAAGCATCTCACAGACTATTGTTCTCTGTACTTGACCAGTTGTAGGACTCTGTATTAGTCTCTCCACCTGTTGAAAAAGAATCTTCTTTGATGAGTGAAGAGAGTAAATTTGTCTGAAAATATAAATATACATATTTAGAATACATTAAGAAATCCATTGGTCTAAAGAAGTGACAAAGGTAGGTTTTACTCTAGGATCTATGACCTCTCCACCTATGTGTGCTTGGCTGTGTTAAAATACCATACATAAGCTCCCTCCCTTTGTGCATGACTTAATTCTAATTAGATAGGTGTTGATTTCCCCTTAGATAAAAAGTGTCACTACTATACCAATAGCAATTGTTTGCTGGGCAAGGTATTGCTGTTTATTAGGCTTTAGAGCTGGGTAGTACCATTGATTGCTTATTTTTTTCCCTTGATAGCTTGCATAATACCCTTTAATATCATAAGAGCTAGTCTTCAGGGAAGGGGCTTCCAGATCAGTTCCAGCTCAATTGATCCAGTGCTTTGCTTTCCAAAGTATGGCCTGTCTTCAGCAATAGGGTTTCACTTGCGAGTTTTGGGTGGAAATCAAGGGCTATAGAAATAACCAGTGTTATTTGTGGAGTCTCTTGGACTATTCTTGCCAACAACTTAAAGGGAGGTTTCTCCTGTTGGACACTGGATTATTTGTTGTTGTTATATAGCCTTCAGCCATACACATGCACTTGTATTTATCATTTACTTTCTGTCTTTTATTTATTAGATTTTTTTTAACTATAAAAACTACTGACTATTACTAATCACTTGTTATACCCATAGATTACTTATCTTTCAACTCTTACCAGAGAAGCAGGTTTCTTTTTTTTTTTTTTTTCAGCAAAGCAATGGACACAGAGACCTTCCACTGGTCAATGTGCAGAGAATAAGAGAGTAGGGAGTACACAAATCTGAATGGAATCATACCACTTCCCAAAGGCTCAGAGTAGGGGGGCAGGAAGATGACAAGAGCCCCATGTGGTAGATGAATAGAAGGAAACATGACTATCCAGAAATAGCAGAGCAATTGCACATATGAAGCCACCTGTCTTATGACAGCATGCATAAGACCTATGCAAGCCCAAGCTGGACAAAACCACAGCATGGAGGTATGGGAGTTAGTCCTAGCTCTAACAGTAGCTGAGGAATTATGGGCAACTGGCAGTTCCTGGGAGAAAAGAATCTACTTTTTCTTCCATTCTGAAAGGATAGAGCAAGAAGGTTTTTTATTTGTATAAAATATATTGTTCTTTCAGGCTGTAGTGAAATAGTTTTAATTTAATTGCACAGAAATCCCAAGAAGGTTACAGCAGTGAAACATTAGAATTCTAAGGCTTATTTTTTTTAAAAGTATTTTAATTAGAGGGGGACCAGTGCACGGAGAGATGAGTGGGAGATGCTCAAGAATCCAGCGCCAGAACACCACACACCTCCTGTGTGATTGGCATTGGTGGACTTATCAGGCCAGCATAGCAGCAGGACACACAGAGGGACCAGCACACAGAGAGATAAGCAGAAACTGTCTGGAGAATTCAGCCCCAGCAGCCTGGGTTCAAGAACCCAGGAAAAACAGCACACCCCTCCTGCATGATCAGTGTGAGTAGGGAGTTACCTAGCCAGCACAGCAGCAGGATGGGCAGTGGGTTGACACGCAGGCCAAGGGAGCACCCCTGAGCTGCGGTGCAAGTATCCCAGTTGGAATAGAGGTAGTGAGTTCAAGGCCTAAGGAAGTAGAAGAGACAGGAGCCTACCACACCTCCAGTCCTAGCATACTAGGCTTCATAGCCAACCTAGTGGAACTGGCAGGAGGGAAGCATAGTGAGCACAGTGCTCAGTGGAGAACTGACCTGGTTATTACCTATCAAATTTCTGGAGAACCTTTAGAACATAAAGGGAAAAGTTAGCTGTACCTTCAAATATATAACCAAAAAGGAAAACCTGAAACCTAGACCAGCCAGCCATCCATAAACAAAGAGAAAGCAAAGAAAGCAGCTGAAGGAAACAAGAATAGCAGGCTTCCAAAGCAGACAAGAAACAATTGAGTTTCGTTCGCAACAGAATGCAAGCAATGAAACAAACCCACATGCCAAAAACACAATGAAAAAACAACATGGGAAAAACACAAAGTAAATACACACCAAACTCTACAAGCACTGTAAAAGATTCTTACAATAAGATTTCCCTGGAACCAACTTAAGACACAGATCTTAGAACAATCTTAGACATACTCAAAGAAATCAAGGAATATAAAGATCAAATAAAAGAACTAAAGGGAGAGAATGACAAACTCAGGAAGAAACTAGAGGGAGAGAGTAATAAATTCCAGAAGGAAGTGGAAACACAGAAGAGATACCAGGCTGAAATGAAAAAGGAAACAGACCAGCAAAGCAAGGAACTACAAGAAGAGAATGACAAGCTCCAAAAGGAAATGGAAGTAATAAAAAATAAAAAAATCACAGGATGAAATGTAAAAGGAAAATGAACACTCACCCAACCAAATGAAAGAATGGGAGAAAGCCTCAGAAACAAATTGGAGGAAGTAGAAAATAGAACATCAACACTAGAAGATTAAGTAGAAGAACTAGAATCTTCAAGAAAAGAATATGAAATATTTATAAAAAATGCTAGAGTGGAACAATCAGGAAATGTGGGAAACTATGAAAAGACCAAATCTCTGCATCATAGGGATAGAGGAAGAATCCCAAAACAACAGTATTGATCAAATCTTCAACAGAATTATAGAAGAAACTTACCATACTAATACAAGAAGCACATAGAACACAAAATAGACAAGATCAGAAAAGAAACTCTTCACATCATATCATAGTTAAGACACTAGACACCCAAAACAAAGACAAAATACTGAAATCCACAAGAGAAAAACAAGAAGTTACAGATAAGGGGAAACCCATCAGAATTACAGAGGACTTTTCAGTACAAACTACAAAAGCCAGAAGAACATGGAACAAAGTATTCCCAGTACTAAAGGACAATAGATGCCAATCCAGATTACTATACCCAGCAAAAATGTCAATCATAGTTGAAGGAAAAAGAAAAATCTTTCATGATAAAAACAAGATGAAAAATCCATGTTCAGAAAACCAACCCTTCAGAAAATACATGAAGTGATTCAAAGGACAGAGGAAAGGATCAACTATCCCCAAAGAGTGAGAGAGATAAATTAATAAAAGTATAACTATGAAAACATAAACCTAGTCCAAGAATGCAAAAAGAAAACAAGGTGAAAAGAAGCAATACCCATCTCTCTATAATAACCTTAAATATTCATACACTAAGAGAATGAATTATAAAACAGAATCCACCTACATGCTGTCTACAGGAAACACATTTCACCTTCAAGGATAGGCACCAACCTATAGTGAAAGGATGGAAAAAAAATCCAAGCAAATGGAATAAAAAATCAAGCAGGAGTTGTTATTTTAATAACAGACAAAATAGGCCTCAAAATAAAACTAATCAGAAAAGACATACAAGGCCATTACATCCTTATCAAAGAAACAATTAACCATGAAGATTTCACAATCATAAACATATATGCACTAAACTCCAATGTATTGAACTTTATAAATACAATCCTGTAAAACCTTAAGGCACAGGTCAATCCCAGCACATTAAGAGTGCGGGACTTCAATACTCCACTGAGCCCTTTGGATAGGTCAACTGGACAAAGAATAAACAGAGAGACATTTGAACTGAAAAGGACAATACACCTCACGGGCATCTACCAAATATCCCACCCAAACACCCAAGAAAGTATATTCTTTAACTATATTCTACTAATAACCCATGAAACATTCTCCAAAATCGATGACATACTGGGACACAGAATAAACCTCAACAAATACAAAAGTATTGAAATAATTTCATGCATTCTACCAGACAACAGTGCAATAAAGCTTGATATCAACATCAGGATAAACCCTACTACCTATAAGAACACATGGAGACTAAATAACAGATTCCTGAATAATGACTGGGTCAAGGGAGAAATAAAGAAAAAATGAAAGCATTCCTGCAAAAATGACAGTGCAATACAAGAAAACATATGGGATACTTTTTTATTTTTATTTATTTTCTATGTGTATGAGTGTACTGTCTGCATGAAGGTTTGTGCACCCATGTTGTACAAAGCCGTGGAGATCAGAAGAGGGCGTCAGATTCCCCTGGAACTGGAGTTCTCCTGGAATTGGAGTTATGGACGGTTCTCAGTCGCTGTGTGGGTGCTGGGGTTGAACCCGGTCTTCTGCAAGAGCAGTCGGTGCTCTTAACTGCTAGGCCATCTCTCCAGCCCTCATATGGGATACTTTAAAAAGTTCTAAGAGGAATAACCTTTCGATCCTACTAATGAAGAACAAGCAATTAGATATATAGGTATTTAAGCAGCACTAATAGTTATGGTAGGTTGCTTGTTCTTCATTAGTAGGATCGAAAGGTTATTCCTGGACAAACTGTCAGCCCATGAAAGGAAACAGCCAGAATTGACCAGAGTCCAAGTCAACAGCTCCAGAGAGAATGGACTGTTTTACCTCTCATCCACCTGTGCCCCTTTTCTAAGCCTAGGGAACAACCTGCGGAAGAGGGGGCGTGGTAGAATGTAAGGGCTGCGATTGGGGTGAATGGTGAAACTACAGCAATGTAGTCTGGACACTCATTTGATCAACTTGATTGAACAAACAACCTGTCA
>VZQC01011142.1:454135-504858 GCA_009823505.1 Rhizomys pruinosus | reverse complement strand
TGCAATCCCAATCAAATTCCCCATGAGCCTCTTCACAGACTTGGGAAAAAATCCTTAAATTCATATGGAAAAACAAAAGACCCCAAATAGCTAAAGCAACCCTGAGTGATAAATGTAATACAGGGGGCGGGGAATACACTACCAGACTTCAAGCTATATTACAGGGCCATAGTCATAAAGACAGCCTGGTACTGTCACAAAAACAGACCCACTAACCAATGGAAAAAAATTGAAGATCCAATCAAGCTCATACAATTTCAGTCATCTTATATTTGACAAGGGGATGAGAAAACCTCAAAGGAGGAAGGATAATATCTTCAACAAATGGTGCTGGCAAAACTGGATCACCATTTATATAAGAACAAAATAAAATCCTTACCTCACAACCTGAAACCCAAACCCCTGAAGTTGATAGAAGAAAATTTGGCAACAACCTACAAGACATAGACATAGGAAAAGACTTTCTAAATCAGACAGAAGCTGTGCAAGAAATAAGGTCAACAGTTTACAAATGGGAGCTCATCAAATTCAAAAACTTCTGTACAGTGATAGAAATAATCAAGGAAGTGAAGAGAAAACCCACAGAGTGGGAGGAAATCTTCACCAGTGATTTATCTGACAGAGCATTAACATCAAGAATATATATACTACTCAAAAAACAAAGAAGTAAGAAAACAAATGACCTACTCAAAGGATGGCGTAAAGAGCTGAACAGAGACTTTACCAGTGAGGAATTAAAGATGGTTGAGAAGCATCTTAAAAAGTGTTCAAGAACATTAATAATTAAGGAAATGCAAATTAAAACGACTCTCAGATATCATCTCACTCTGATACAACTGGCTAAGATAAAGAAAACAAAAGACACCAAATGTTGGAGAGGCTCCTAGGAAAGGGGAACACTCATCCACTGCTGGTCAGAATGTAAACTTGTACAATTATAGAAAGCAGTGTTTCAAGCACTATATTGAAAAGGAGTGGGGATAGAGAGCATTTTTGTCGGGTTCCTGACTGTAAGGGGAATATTTCTAACTTTTCCCCATTTAGAATAACATTGGCTGTGGGTTTGTTGTATATGGCTTTAATTGTATTGAGGAATGTTCCCTCTAGTCCTATTCCTTCTAGAGCTTTAAACATGAAGGCATGTTGAATTTTGTTGAAGGCCTTTTCTGCATCAATTGAGATGACCATGTGTTTTTATTTTCTTTCAGTCCATTTATGTGCTTTATGACATTTCTTGATTTATGTATCTGCATCTCTGGTATGAATCTGATTTGGTCGTGATGGATGATCTTTTTGATGTGTTCCTGTATGAGGTTTGCAAATATTTTGTTGAGAATTTTTGCATCTATATTCATTAATAAAATGGGTCTATAGTTTTCTTTTTTTAGTTATTTCTTTGCCTGGTTTTGGTATTAGAGAATCAAATATTAACCACATTTTTTATTAACATAATCAGGAAATTTTCCCATTTTCATTTGTAGAACTTCACTTACAGTCATCAAATGTGGGAAAGTAACAAATAGTAATGTTTGTATAAATACTGTGCTTGTATAAACAGAGGCAAAATATAGGCTTTGAAATTATGAACAGAATATTTCTGACAGTACAGATATGGTGCATTTTGGTAACCATGGTAACTATGGAGCATATGTAAAATGTTGTGGATGTTGTAAATGTATCATACACAATGCAAAATAAGCAATAGTTCTATACGATTTTCACTGATAGTAAAAATGCATCCATTCAGAGTCAAATACCATGTAAGGTCACATATTCCTCAACTTATCTAAAAAGTTTTTAAATGTTATCTAAAATAGAAATACATATTTATTATTGATTGTTTTGTCTAAATATAATTCATTAAATGATCTTATTAACATAAATGAAAATCAGAAGCAAATTTATTTAACTGATAATTAATGTGCCTAGTTTTTCATGTATTTATTTTTTGGTATTTAGAGTCAAGGTCTCCCTTAACCCCCCATTAGCCTGGAAATTGCTATGTAGATCTTGATCTCAGAGAGATAGTCCTGCCTTTGCCCCCAAAGCACTAGGGTTTTAGGTATGTGCTACACCAGTTTGTGCCCAGATTTTTAACATAAAGAATCTTTAACTAGTCCTATAATATAAAAATACAATTGCAAATTATTTTTGGGTGTGTATGAATGTACTGTCTGCATGTACGTTTGTGCACCCATGTCGTGCAATGCTATGGAGGTCAGAAGAGGGTGTCGAAATTCCCCTGGAACTGGAGTTATAAACGGTTCTCAGCCACCATGTGGGTGTGGGGATCGAACCCAGGTCCTCTGCAAGTACAGTCGGCACTCTTAACCACTAGGCCATCTCGGCAGCCCCCCATTGCAAATTTTTATCTCTGCAATTAAACATCTGAATTGTATTCGTATAAACAAGAACTATCGGAAATTTTAAGCTGCTATAAGTTAACCACATTTTTTATGTTTTTATTTTTTATGTAGAACTATTTTCTTGCATAATATTCAGAAAAGTACATTCATGCAATGCCCCTTGGAGCCTGGAAACCAAGTTAGATCCCCTGGAATTGGTCTTAGTAATGGTTGCTAGCCAAAATTTGGATGGTGGGAACCCAGCCCATGCAAGAGCAGCCAGTGATCGCAACTGCTGAGCCGTTTCTCCAGCCCCAGTAAATCATATCTTAATTCAACAATTTTGATGTGACGTCAAACCAAAACATCAGATATGTCTTCCTATGATTTACTGTTTAAAAAAATCAAGCTGTATGAGTTATTTTTCTTGAAGTTATAACAAAATATGGAATAAAAACAACTTAAGGGAAGGCTAATTTTTTTGGTGTTATATTTGTGGTACAGTCCGTTCTGGTGGCAATGCTTTCCTGGCAAGAGCTCAAGGGAGCTGGCCATATGGCATCTATGGTCAGGAAGCAGAATGAGATAAATACTCTTACCTACCATGCAGTCATTTTATTACTTCTTATTCACTTGGAGACCCTAACCAATGAGATGGCTCCATCTACATCTGTATGGATGCTTCCTCTTCATTTTGATCCTTATGGAATATGCTCACAGATACTCCCAGAAGATGGTTTTCTGGATAATACTAATTCCAATGAAGTTGACAGTGGAGGCTAAATAACCACACAGGAATTTGCCTCTATGTTCAATGGAACCCAAAATACTCCGTTTCTGCTTTTACACTTTCTTTTTCTTCAAACAAAGCTTTATTTACATTTACTGTGTTTGAGTTCATACTGATATAAATTCTCCATTATTATCCCAGTATTAATTTTCCAAAATTTTATTCACATTTTTTAATTAGGAAAAGCACATTTTTATCTTAGCTCTATTGGTCAAATGCAATGAAGGTTAAATCACATCATTGAAGTTCTGACTTGAGTATCTTTTTCTCAATGAAGGTGGTAGTGTCTGGAGCTGTATTCTTTTCTTTCAAAATGGCAGCCAATAGGAGACATGTTAAAAAGGTTGTGAGGCACTATGGGGTGCTAAGACTGAACTAGGGGTCCTATGTGCATGCGGCAAGTGTGTTTAACCACTGGGCCATCTCTCTACATTGTATATTTTTTTAATTTAAGACAGATTTTATTGACTAGGTATGGTGTGACCAGTAGAAATCAACTGAATCATGTTAACTAAATATATCAATTTGGGAATGCATATTTTGATATGAAATGATTGGTGCTACTGTGTGCCAAGCTCTGCATTGTGGACATTTTGTGCACTAGAAAATCTTCAATAATTGATTCAAAGAGACAGAAAAAAAAACCTATGTAATATAAAAAAATTAAGCCAATAGTGCCATGACAATGTTATAGGATAAAAAGAAGTACAATCTTAAATATGAATAAATGTACTTGAAATAATGCACCTTTTAGATTACTTTCATGCCATATGCCAAAGGGCCTTCATTGGAAAACCCTAGGTAGAAGGACACTCTCTCTCTGTTTCTGCCACTTCTAAGTGGACCTGAGTACACAGACTTCACTGATATTTTTGGTTTTGCTTCTGTTTATTCTATGGAGACTAGCTTGCCCTCAGCCTGACCATCGAGTCGATCAGGAAGTCTGTGAGTTCTTTTCTTTCCCACACATCTCCATTCTTCCAGAAAGAATTTGAATCTTGTATTACACCTAAAAGTCGATTTCAGCCTTGTGAAGAAGACTGTTAAGAGCTTTCTTTTGCCCTAGTCTACATTGATTTTTAAACCCGAAGTGGACAGTTTTCCAGCATAATTTTCAACTAAGTATATATCATAAAATATATTTAAATTATAGATATTTTATTTTTAGTAGCTGTTTGTTTTTAAGTGAGATCATCTAGAATATGTAAAATATTATATTATAATTACAAATTACATTAAATGACTCTTTTTGGTCATAAAATGCTTTAAAATTAATAAAATTGATATTAATGGAAATAAGTTGGAAATGTTCTTGTCTTCTCCATAACAAAATACTTAAATATGTGAAAATAAAGATTGTTGTTTACATACTCATTTTTCTAAAAGGCATTTTTAAAAACTATTTTATTTTTTATTTTATGTGTACAAGTCTACTACTTGCATGTTGGTACGTACACTGATGTTGAGCAATGTCTTTGGAGGTCAGAAGAGTACCTTGGATCCCCTGGAACTGGAGTTAGGATGGTTGGTAGCCAAATGTGGATCTTCTGCAAGACCAGTCAGCGCTCTTAAACACTGAGCGCCATAGAAGTCATTTTTATAAGTGTGAGATCACATGTCTGAAATGAAATGTATGTTAATATGCTAAATAGTATGGACATAATTCATTAAGAACTTATCAATGAATTCTTGGCATTATCAATGTTACCTTTTCTTGAGAAAGGGTCGGCCTGTTTCCCCACCACAGCGTACAACTCCCTGAAAAGAAAGACTGGCCTTTTTCTCAGACTACCAGACCTGGACTTAGAGCCTTGGGTTTCCACACCTGGCAAATATTACACATTTTAATAAATATTTTCCTGTACAGAAATAAATGTGTCTTTCCTCTTTAACTATTTTCTTTAGACTGAAATTTTGATACACTAACTGTTACCATATTAAATAAAAGAACTCATTAATTACATCCCACATAAGTAATCATCACATTTTTATGTGTATATAAGTGATTCCTGACACATTCACATCCTAGTACACATTTGAATAATTTCAAACTAGTAAAATAATGTAATGGAAAGTTCATTCATAACATTCTTCTTTAGGTCAAAAATTAGTTTTCATATTTATGTCTCCAATATAAACATGAAAGCTTCATCTTTAATTGTGCATTTTAAGAATAATGTAGCTGACTGACCCTAGGAACCCAGAAGACATCATAAAATCTGGAATGGGTTTTCTGAGCATCAGCTCACAATAGAAGCTAGATAACCATTTGGCAATGGTACATTCATAGTAACTTAGAGGCTGAAGTTCCCACAGACAAGCATTGTATGCTTTTATGAACACTTACCTTTTGAGTTTATCTCATACCACATTCATATTTTGTCAGTCCTTCTGGGTTACACTGGTAGCTGTTATGTCCTCTGAAATTCTTGAAAAAGCACTGATGCCGGGCGTCGTGGTGCACGCCTTTAATCCCCGCACTCGGGAGGCAGAGATAGGTGGATCTCTGTGAGTTCAAGGCCGGCCTGGCCTACAGAACGAGCTCCAGGACACCTGGTACTAAAAGGGAGACCCTGTCTCAAAAATACCAAAAAAAATTGTAAAACCAAAAAGAAAAATAAAAAAACAACAAAAAGCATTGTTAAGGAGCTCTTTTCTCCTTATCAATATATCTTTTTTCTCACCTTTTTAATTTCAACATTTTAGTACCTTTATTTAGTGTGTGTGCGTGTGTATGTGTGTGTGTATTTCTTGTGAAAGGGAACATGGATGTGCCATGCCACTCATAAGGAGGTCACCATGTGGATCCCAGGGCTCAAACTCAGATGTCAGACTTGGTAGGATATATCTCTTTACATGCTGAACCATCTCACCCTGCCTCTTGAGATGTGTGTAAAAAAATTCATTTTTTTTTTTTGGTCTTTTCGAGACAGGGTCTCCCTGTAGTCCCAGCTGTCCTGGAACTTACTCTGTAGACCAGGCTGGCCTGGAACTCACAAAGATCTGCCTGTCTCTGCCTCCTGAGTGCTAGGATTAAAGGCGTGCATTCTTACAAGGTCTTTTCTAAATATTGTAATCAAAATTGCAGTATTTCTCTTTAAGGAATTATAAACAGTTTGGATTAAAGAATTAATTATTAATAGATGTGATGAAGGGATATGTACCTCAGTGGTAGAGAGCAAGGTCCTGAGATCCATCCCTTGAACCACACAATGATGATGATAACAACAATAAGGAAAACAACAAAAATCCAAGAACAGTAATCAATTATAGAGTTAAAGGGCAAAGTGCCCATGTGTTAGAGAACCATGTTACCTAGGCACAGTGAAGCTTGGAGTCAGAAAATACATCCTCTGGGGTTAAATAGGACCTATTTGGGTCTAGTTCTTGCAGATCTCAAAGAGACCCCCATGACATGTCCTGTTGGGAGAAAGTTTTGAAATAATCTCAATAAGCATTCACAGATATAAAACTCTCAGCATTTAAGTCACTGAACCTGGTTGTTATTTGTTCACATACAGATTCAGTATCAATGATAATTATATCCAGTTAAAAGTAATTAAAGATTATTTGTCCCCATGTCTTCTAAAATTCATGGTATTTATATATAGAAATGATCACTATTTTCCAATTCATAGAGAAATAAAAGGAACATTCTTAGGATACATTTTTTCCCAGGTCGACTTGCACATATTTCTTTATGTATTCAACAAGAATAGTACTTCCAATCTCATATAGCCAGAGGTTGACTGCTAGATTTGATTAATTTTGCCTGTCCTGAATGAATTTATTCATTGTTCTCATCCTTTATTAGCAACTTATCCAACTTCATGTCTCTCAGGACTGTTTCTTACATCATAAAGTATAAACAAGTTCAATGCTGATAGAGAAATAATTGACAGTTATCTTGCAAAGTAGTTTACCAATTTAAAGTTTCACCAGCAATACCCAAAAATATGTCCTAAAAACAACAGTATTAGTGGCAGATATTGTTAACAATAATTATCTAGGCATGAGAGTACATGCCAGCAATCCCATTCCTGAGAAATAAAATAATAAAATAAAGCAAAAATCAAAGTCTAAAATCTTTTTAAACTAGTCACTATCTACTTGTAACAAATATTTTTCAGGTGCATTTTGAATTTAGTTTCACAAAATGAGAAGCTTGTGATCAGACTGAGTATGCTTTAAGAGTAATTTGTTAAGTGAAACCTTGCTAGGGTGAAGGAATGATTCCTGGGGTGCTATTTAGTAGAGACAGCATGCCAGCTGCCCTTTTTCTGCCATGATAGCAGCAAGATGCTCAATTCTCAGTATTGGCCTTAGGATGACTGACAAGAAGCTGTGGAGAGATACTTCAGAGCAATCACTTCAGTCTGTAGGAATCACAGAAATGGGACCCAATCACGGCAGGCAATATTGTAATTATTGTTCAGTAATTATTACATGATTGTTTAGGAAAAATATTGAAGGGAGACTATTTCTAAAATATAGCTGTCAGTAAACTATAAAGAAATTATAGAGGGAAACTGTCATGATTACGAGTATTACCATATCAGTTTATGCTTTTTTTTTTTTAGTTTAGTTTATGCTTAAAGTATAGTAAATGGCCTTGCTTATGTCCAAAAGAGAAAAAAAAATGGTCTGGGAAGATATCAAATGATATTCATATTTCATTCAGTTACCTTGGTAGTTCTTTTAATACATACCATTTGCTAATTTTATGTTATCTTTCAAGAATACTCCAGGACAGCATATTCTGAGAACTCACAACTATGCCATGAGATGATATTCCCTATGAGGCCCTATGGGGAATAGGGAAAGATTTTGTTAACTTTAAATATTATTTGTTTCATAACAGGGTAAAATGAATATTGAGATAAACTATTAAAGGAAAGATGATCCAGGACAACACTGATGTATTATCTAGACTATATCAAAGATGTGTCAGTGGAAGAACATCCTATTTCAGTTTATCTATTGAATCATAAACACCAAAAGTACTTAGGGAGGAAAGGGTTGCTTTCAGCTTACTACTCCCACATCATAACCCATGGCAGAAACTCAAGGCAGGACAGGAACCCGGAAGTAGGCTTCAGCACAGACAAAGAGAAGAATGCTGATTATTGGCCTGTTCTGTTGGCCTGTGCTTCACCTGCTTTCTTAGACAACTAAGACCACATGCTCAGAGATGGTTAAGCTCACAACGGGCGGGGCCCTCCCACATCACTCAACAGTCAAAAAAAAAAAAAGAAAAAAAAAGCCTCACACATCAGTCCAATAGAGGTAATTCCCACTGAGCTTCCCTCTTCTCAGGCGTGTCTAGTTGACACCTAAGGGTATCCAGTAGAGAGTAACATCATTGTTTACACTACAGTCAACACAGATGAAGAAGATTAAAAAGGTGTAATGAGCTGGGCATTGTGGTGCATGCGCCTTTAATCCTAGCACTTGGGAGGCAGAGGCAGGTGGATCTCTGTGAGTTCAAGGCCAACCTGTTCTACATAGAAAGTTCCAGGCCAGCTGAGACTAAATGGAGACCCTATCTCAAAAAGCACCCCCCCAAAAAAATAAAAACAAAAAGGTGTAATGATGGGATGATCCAAATGACAAGTGGTTGATGACTCTATTGTTTTGAGTCTAAGCCGGAGAGAAAATAATGGCAATAATATTACAATCTGAGGAAATATCAACATTTAATGATTAGATCAGAGGTAAAAAAAAAAAAATCATTCTCCAGCTTGCTACAAGAAATCCAGGCTAAACCAAACGTTTTATAGCAACATGTTCCAGATGGTCAAGACTTATCAAAAGCTGGCAGGGGTTTATTTGTGGTTTACTTAAATTAGAAATAACTGGAACTATTTCCAAAATAATCAACTGGACACACTATTCCACTTCTAGTTAGTTTTCCTACCACAGCAGGACACCACTAGGCAGGTGTCCTGAAGCCTTTCTTTTGCCTCAAAGCTACAGGGCTTTACTCTTTCAGTGCAAATGGTGGTGGCTTGATGGTCTCCAAACCCTGAAAAGGTAAGCCTTGCTCATTCTTATGAGAGTGAACTTTATTTCCAGAGAAGTTAGAAGTACCATGAATGAGGAAACTTCAAGATGTCATTACACATTGGATGTTTATGAATGGAAACATATAATAGCCTACTAAATTATTTCTAAAGGAGACAAACTGGAATAACCAGTACAAATTTCTAAGGCAAGAATATGATTGGAATGTAGAGGTGGCTTTTGGTAAATTGCAGACTTTTCACTGACATCGCTAACAACGTTTGTCATCCTTGTCTTCATGGTGTTGTCTGTCTTCTTGGATGTGTTAAAATTTTTTTGTCAAATTCCTGCTAAACAATGGATACATACATATTAGTTTTGAAAATATTCACCTCTACTGGATAATCCTTCCCCTTCAAAGGCTAGATATCAAGGTAAGATGGAATAGGATATATATCCAAGTTTCTAGGAACAGGCAGCAGTGTATAACCCCTGACTGGGCCATGTACCCCATGGTGTGAAATGACACTGCTCCTAAACAGGAGCAAATATTTCATGATGAGAACAAAATTAATCCCTCAAGTGACAAGGAGAAGCAGCAGGGCCTCACTGCTCACAGACTGAGAGCTGAGATAATGATCAGACCACCTTTTATCTAAGACTGCCCGCTTAAACATATGTCCTTCTTGCCCAAACTCTTTGTCATTTCTGTACAAACCTGAATCTCTCCTCACTACCTCTGGGGGAAGGGCTGAGGATTTTAGGACAACTATTTCTCAGTCTACCTGTGTTGAATAAAAGCCTTTTCTACTTCAGTATTAATTTTTCTAATTGATTTTGGTGAGACTGGCCAGATGCGGTCTGTCGGGATCTCCCAAAGCCAAGTCACTCTCTGGCCCGTAATGTCATTAATAAAATGATTAACACTGTAAAGAGTGAACAAAAATAGCTGGCCAATACCTTGGTAAAAGGCTAACATTGCTAAATGCAAAATATGATGAATTGTTTAAAATATTTCTATTTAAGATGCTCTAATCCAAAGATCCTAATTATCTAAGAATGTGTCAGAGATAAAGAAGCCCTTGAGTTACAGGAAAAGCATAAAACCATAAAGAAAACTGGAATCTAGCTAGTGTGCATACACAGAGCATTCTGGGTCTTGGCCCTTTAGGAACAGTCAAACATGCAGACATTTCTTAATAATTCCTCTCTTCTAGGAGGCACAAAACTCAAAAAAATCTGTGTCAATGGTATTTATAGTACTACTGAAGAAACATCATTCATAAGAAAAAACTTTCTAGGTTTATAGTTGAAGAATTTACTAATCCAGAATGTGATGTTCCTCACAGACAACCCTATAAGTGAAAAAAAAAAATAATGTCCCTCTTTATGGAATTGACAGACATAATCCAATAGAAACATGCTCTCCAGAAAAAAAAGAAGAAAAACAGCTTTCAACTGGACAGTGTGATCTGTCATTAATAGCTCATCCAGAGTTCAATTGATAAGACTAGGTAAGATAATTGGATTAAGAGAAAAATAAATAATCTTTCCATATCTTTATTTCAAAACATAGCAGTGGGGTGAGGTTCTTGCCAAATTTCAGCTTCCAAAATGCTACAGCAACTGGGAGAGAAAAGAGCTACCTGACTTCCTTGGTGGTTACATTTCAAAGAGATGGTTCTCTGGAGAAATAATTATGGGGATGCCTATATGTATTAAACAGGTAGAGAGAATTTGCATGTTTCTTAAAGTGAATGTTTTAAGAAAGGAATTAGGATGACACTCTTGAAAGTTCTTATAAAAGGAGAGTTTTTTGTGTTATTTTTGATCTGTCCTTATATCAACAGTTGATTCCAGTAACTGGATACTTTAGGTCAATTTCTGGACCAATAAATCAATTCTCTGATTTCCAATGGAGATTATAATGTAGGAATATGCAGTTTGAATTGGGGGCTGGTTCTCAGCTAGCTCCCCTCAGGGCACCATGTGGATGGCAGTCAGGGGATTTCTCTGACCCTGCCCCAAGAAGGAGCAGATGAAGTGGCCCAAGTCCATGGTGCTGGGTGGGGCAGCAGTGTGCGGTGGTGCAGAATTGGGGGCCTGTGATTGGCTCTGGGAGCTGACTTCATTTGGCTTATAAAGGCAGGCTGTAGTGGGCAATAAATTCGAAATCTCCATTACCATCATTACAGACTGCCTGGCCCTTATTAATTTTTGTGCACATACAGGCTTAAGCAGGCCTTCATTTCATTTGGGTGGCCAGTGGGTTGGAAAGGGGTTCTTGGACCAACAACCTGGATAGCTGGAGTGGTGAAATGAGTTGTGAGTGGACATAGGCTGAAGATAGGGCATCAGCCTGAAATTCCTGTCCAGGGGCCAGCAGTCTCTGGGCAGGTGGCAAATCATGGCCAAGAGTGGGAAACGTTCTGTTGTCCCAGGCTAAGGGCCTGAGGTGGAGGGACCTCTCAGGTCGGGCTACGGAAGAGGCCAGCCTCTGCGACCGGAGGCCAGTTCCCTACAGTGGTCACAGGGAAGTACTGTGCTCCCCTTTCCCTTAACAGGGCTGCGGTGTACCTGCTCTTTACAAAGGAAGCTTCCTACATTATAAATATACAATTTTTTCTCTCTTTTAATTGAAATGATTTGAGAACATATAAATGATGCTTAGAATATAAGAAATCCTGAATAAATTACCCTCAGTCATAAATAATTAAATCATATATGTGTGAATTCAGAAGAAGTTTAAGTGTTATTCATGAAACAAAAACTAAGTAGGAGAAAAGAAGAAATGAAGGAGGTCAGTAGTAAGCTGTGTACTTTTCCTCAATCAAGAAAGTACGTGGCATGCAGTGTGTATTCACGCAGGTTAATCAAATTAAGCTATCTGGATTTTGTTTCTGAAGAACAGTGTGGATGTGCTTGCTTCAACAAATTTCAAAGTAGCAAACACTTATCTATATGCACAAAATAAGGAAGAAAACCAAGGGGGGGGGATATATATCACAAAAGATCATGACACTACTGTTCTTGGAAAGTTTGAGAAATAAAGTCCTTTCCTTGGTGAAAATAGGTCACTAAGTTGGGTACCACAAGTTAATCCTTTTAAAAGTAGTTCTGTACTTTAAAAGACCTCTCCAATTCTTTAAACCAAATGGATTCACAAGCAACCATTGGAAAGTAATGTTTCTCTTCTGCAGGAGAGCTTCTTCCCTGAAGCTAAGAAGAGGTAGGAATTGGGTAAGATTAGGCAGAACAGAAGTATTTATGGAGATGAAATCAGTATTTGAATGTAACAGAGATCATAATCAATAGGCAATGGCCCAAAGCCAAGCAGCCATTGCTCCTTGGGGGATGAAGGTGGGATAAATATTGTCTTTGAGTAGGTGAAGGAGCACAGGGAGATATGAGATACAGAAGAAAAACATGTTTGCTTCAAAAAAAACACAGGTTTTTATCAATAAAATAGGAACGGAACTGCTAAATGGTAGAAAAGACATTTGAGCCTGCTGCACAAAATGGCTTGCCTCTAAAGTTGAACAAAACAAACCAACTCAACCAAAATAATGGCTTTCTAACTAATTAAAAGCAAAACTTGTTATCCTTTGTAAGTGTGCTTAAAAGACTCTAATTGGAAACAGAAAGTCTTCTAACATCTGTTAAATGTTTTGCCACATGGATCAAAATGAGAAGTTCCTTAACCTTTTTTGTAACACATTTTAATGTCTTCAAACATAATGGCCCTACCCTCCCTGAATTCATTTTTATTTAGTGAACTCCAAATTACAACTATTAATAAGATCTTATTTCTCAAATATCTGTAGCTGCTCTTCTTTCTAGGTAAGGAGGGTTTTCTTTTCCTAATGTAATAATTATATGCATATATAATTATTATATATTCAATTATAATTATATTAAAATTTTCATAACAGTTAAAAACAATTACATTTTTCTGTTATAAAAGAAGAATTTAAATGAACCCTTTCATAACTAAAACATACTTAATGCAATGTGACTGCTACTCAGTTCTCATGTGATTTCAAACTAAAGATATATTACCTTAGATCATTTGAATTGACACATTTGCAGCAAACAAAATAAGACCTTTGGAAAGCAAGAAAAATGAATCCTGATGAGACAGTTGACATGAGAACCAGATTCTGATATGTCAGAGAATTTGGAATAATCAAAACAGATGGAATCATATTAGTCTAAAAACCTAACATTACCCGTAAAATATTTCTACAAGAGTCTATGTGTGTATTTGAAGGCTACATAGCAAGAAACAGTGCAAGACAGGAGAAACCTTTTTTTGGTAGTCCAAGAGAGTCCTTAAATTACACAGGCTATTGCCAAAGCCTTTGATTACCTCTCAGAACTTGAAGGTAAGGCCTTACTGCTAAAGCCAGGACTTAGTTTAGAGACTGGATTTGGAGCAATGCAGCTGGAACTGAGCTGGAAGGCACTTCCCTTGAAGGCTAGGTCTCATAGCTTTGGAGAGCAATATGCAACTTGCTAAGAGAAAACATCAATTCATGGTCTAACGCCAGCTTTAAGAAAAAACAACCACATGAACGACTGGCACAGGGTACTACATTGGTGCAGTAGTGGCACTTTTATCTTGGGGGCAGTCATCACTACCTAATTGTTTATTAGCCTCCAGTGTCTCTCTCACAGATCCATGTGGATGGAGGTCTGATTTTATTGTACATCACCCATCATTTCTAAACCACATGTTTTAGATATTCTATCACTGTGTTTGTGGATGTATTATATGTTTCCTCCTTATCAAATAAAGTCTGTTTTTAAAAAGAAATTATAAAAAGATATTGCCAATACAAAGACACAACTTTCACCTAAATGAATAATCATTTATTTTGGATCCAAAGATGAGTGACTGTGGCCCCAGTACACAGATTTCTATTACTGTAAAGTTCATGTTCCAACATGTAACCATTTTATAAAGCTTTGTAGTAACTGAAGAGCAGAAATTCATAATCTACGACCTTTTCGAACACATTGCTGTTTACATCAGTTAGCCAGGATACAGCAAAGCAAGGACACTTCTTCAGTAGGCTTCAGATGCCATCAGAGGGCATCTTTGTTTTTGTGTTGTGGTAGGCTAATGTTCTGTTAAAGTAATATATTTCAAATATGTCATGTGCTAGTTCCAAGAACATTATATCACTCACAGAGAGGACAGTCACTATCGAAGAGACCAAAATATCCCCTGTAGTATTCCAACCCTTCCTAAATCATTGAAATTCTATTCAGCCTATGGTCAAGCAGACATGTGTGTCTTCTTCAGGCCGTCTTCCTTCAAGATATTTAAAATAAGCATGATTGACAATATTGTGGGCTCTCAGGAAACAAATTCTGAAGAAGAAAAGGTGGTTATGTAAGGAGAGAAATTTAGAGTATGTGAAAGAAATGTGAGAAAATAGTACAAATAAAATAGCTTGTAACATAAATGTAGAATCTTCCTTTCAAGGGTTCATCAGAAGTCCTTGGGAGGCTGATAAATGAAACCTGAAGTTGAAGACCCTGCAAAAAGCAACTGCCCAAACTGAACTGCAAATAAATAACTTAAGTAGAAAAAAAAATGTTGGTATTATAGAGAGGCTTGGAGATTAAGAGTTCTTCCTGCTCTTCCACAGGACTCAACTTTGGTTCCCAGAACACAGGTCACAAGGCTCACAAGTGCCTGTCAATACTGATTTAAGGATCAGATGCTCTCTTCTGAACTTCACAGTCACCTGCATGCCTCTGCACAGCCCCCACTACACATATCCCCCACTTACCTAATTAAAAATTAAAATAATATTTTTTAAGCAACACAAGACAGCCAAAACTTCTGGGACATTTTCCAAAGTTGTAACCTACATGATTAGGAAGAACATCAGAAGAACAAAGAAGTAACAGTTGATGAGTAATACTTGAAGCAATAATGACCAGAAGTTTTATAAAATTAAGACAAACACACAAAGGGCTGGCAAGATGGCTCAGCGGATAAGAGCACTGATTGCTCTTGCATAGGATCTGGGTTTGGTTCTCTGCACCCACATGGTGGCAAAGAAGGATCCTTAACATCAGTTCTCGAAGAATCCGACACCCTCTTCCGACCTCCTTGGCATTCTGAAACATGTATGAACTCACATACATGCAGGCAACACACTCAAACACATATACACATAAAATATAAATGATAAAACACAAACACACACACACACACACACACACACATACACACAAACCCCAAACTACGAACTGAGAAAACTCTCTAAATAATAAAGTAAAATCCAGACCTATGCATACAGCATATACCCCAGCAGGAAAAAGTGACAAAGTTAAATATTTGTGAACCTAACACAGTTTTTAAATGTTTGAGGAAAAAATATGATGAAACTGATAAAACTGAAAGGAGAAAAAAACACACTGCTATAGTTGAAGATTTTAACAAATGAGGTAAAAATGAAAAACTAATCAGGCAGAAAACTATTAAAAATATAGTTGACCTGGAAAAACACTGTAAGTCTTTTGAGCAAATAAATATTTATGGAATATTTTATACAGTAAAAGCAAAATATGCATGTTTCACATACAAACAAGGGATATTCGCAGTAGAAGATGTATGAGGCCAGAGAAGATATCCTAAAATATCTCATGAAAGAGGAATAATACAAAGTATGTTACCAGGCCATAATTATATTAAAATAAAGAGGCTGTAGTTAGACAATCCCTGATCCTTTATACATTTTATACATTGATATTGCTAGTACAGAAGCAATTAAGACAATTTGAAGTATATTTATTTTTAGAAACTTTAAAAAATAATTTATTATTTTGATTTTATGTGTATGAATGTATTGCCTGGATATATGTAAGTGCACTTATTTTATGCAATACCTGTGGAGGTCAGAAGAGGGTTTTAGATCCCCTGGAACTGGAATTATGGATGGAACCTAATTCAGATCCTCTGCAAGATCAGTCAGTGTTTTTAAATGCTGAGCCATCTCTCCAGCACCAATATGAATTAAATTTAAATAACTATTAATAATACTAAGTGAAACAACTATAATTTACTATAAGTTAAAATATGCATAGCACAGGAAGGTAGTGCTAAAAGATATGTCATTTTTCGGGGGGGGGTCTTTTTGAGACAGGGTCTCCCTGTAGCTCCAGCTGCTGGAACTCACTATGTAGACCAGGCTGGCCTTGAACTCACAGAGATCTGCCTGCCTCCTGAGTGCTGGGATTAAAGACATGCACCACCTTGGTGGAGAAGTCATTTTTTGTGTATATACATTAAATGTGTATTAAGAAACGAATAAATGTTTGTGATTCAATACTCTAAGCTACCATTGTTTGAAGAGAGAACATTCAGCAATTTAACCATAAATTAAACAAAATACATGAATAATAAAAATTAAGACAGAAATCAGTGAAATTGAATCCAGCATACAACACAGTGAAAGTATCAAAATCAGTGGTTGGTGTTTCAAAACTTTAGTAAATTAGTAAACCAATAACAATCTAACCAAGAAATAGAGAGAAACAACACAGACAGCAGTAGTTGTTTCTGATATTAATCACTAAAAGGATAATAAATAAGCATTATAAATGATTTGTAGGTTAAGTTTGCCAGTTCTTGGGAAAGCTTAAATAATAAGCTTGTGCAAAGAGAAATAGATACTTTGAATCTAATAAATCCACTAAGTAACTTGATTCAAAATTAATAACTTTCTCAAACAAAAACTACCAGGTCCAGAGGCTAGAGAAATTGTTCAGTTGTTCAGAACACTGGTTGTTCTTGCAGAAGACCTGGGTTTGGTTTTTGGCACAGACATGGTGGTGAACAACCATCCATAACTCCAGTTCCAAATTTGACCTCCTCCTCTGTCCTCTATGGACATTGCACACACATAGTGCATGTATATACATGTAGGTCAAACACTCATACTCATACTATATAAAAGTAAATATTTTTTAAAGTACCAAGTTAAAATTTACTCACTAGAGAGTTATTACACTTATGGAGAAAACATTAAATGCAAGGAAATTTACCTTTTCAATTCCTTTTATGAGGCCAGTTATATTTTAAAATTAAAACTGAGTAAACTTGTTATAATACTTGAACTTTAAAGACAGATACTTCTCATGAAAATAGATGCAAAACTACCTCTGAAAAATAATGTAGGGGCCTGGAGAGATGGCTCAGCAGTTAAGAGCACTGGCTGGCCCTGTAGAGGACATGGATGTGAATCCTAGCCCCCATCTGGCAGCTAACAGCCATTTTTAACTCCAGACCAAGGAATCTGAATTCCTTTCTGGCTTCTGGGGCATAGCATACACAGGTGCACTTACTTTCATGCAGGCAAGCTATTCATACAAATAAAATAAAATAATAATTTTAGATAAGCTCAGTGATATAAATTGGCTGTAGATCATTTGCCCAATATGACTAAAGCACTGGATTCTATTTTTTCACTGCAAATATTTCAGTATAAGAATTCCACAAGCCCCCCAAATTTTCATTTAAACAGCTTCCAGTACTAGAAATGATTTAAAAATTGTGGATTATTCAAAAATTGCTGTAAGAAAAAGTAAAACCACTCACATAAACAGGTTGTATACATACACAGACACACACATACACACGCACACACACACACACAGATAACCCTCAGGATTTCTTGCATGAATGCAAGAAAAAAATAATGTGAATTTAAAAATGAATTATTATTAGGAATATGGCTACTCTTTTTAAATATTTATTTATGTGTAGGAATATTTTCTCTAAGCATATGTATGTGCAATATATGAAAGTCTGGTGCACATAATGGCCAGCAGAGGTTGTTGGATCTCCTGATCTATAATTACAAATATTTGTAAGCCATCATGTAGATGTTGGGAACTTAAGCCCACTCTAATTCTTTGCAAAAATAGCAAGAAGTGCCGTTAAACACTGAGCTATCTCTCCTGCCCCTGAAATATGGTGGTTCTTAAACATAATGAAACAATTGCAATATGTCACCAACAATTAAAGTATATTTTAAAGTACATTTATACTTACAAAATTTAAGTATTCAAATGTGAGTAATTGGTTGATGAAGGCTAAACCTCAGTATGAATACACTGTTAAGGTCCTAGGTAATTTTATCAAGCAACACATACATTCTGTCTGTCCTATGTAAAAGTGTGTGAAAAGAAATCCCAGAAGAGAGAAACCATAGCCAATAACATATGACTCTAAATTCCAAATTACCACTAATCAAAAGACATAGTTTGTGTAGAATGACATTCATTGTTCTTTTATAAATTATAACATGCTTTAATGACATTGTTTTCTTGGCAAATGGAGAAATGTTTCAGAAATAACATGTTGTGTTCACGAGGGTGTAATAAAATGTCCAGTTTTATAGCTCAGTGATAATAAAGTAAAACACTGTCTGTCTGGAGTGCAATTTTACAATATTTATTACAGTTTATTGTTAAATACAGATCCCTTGATGGACAAACTCTAGACATTTAAACAAAGAAAATAATTAAAATACAAGTAATTAGTTATATAAATGGATGTTCTTCCTAGTGCTCTTAGTGTAGGAAATAAGATGTTTACCTAGCTGTATAAAATAGTATAAGAAGAAAAATGCCTAGTAATAGAGGCTATCACAGAAATTAAGTAGTGGATGTATATCTACAAATTATTATTTAGTGAAGTAATATTTTTCTCTTGCTGTGAAGCCCAGGTTGGTCTCTAACTCACAATCTTCCTTTTTCACCTTGCCAGGTACTAGGAATAAAGACATGTCTCACCACACCTGGATTCTTAAAAAAGTAGTTTTTCTGAAAAAGTAAATATTTACTTGGGATGACAAATACTTTACAAATTTTAGATTTGAAAAGTGACTTAAGTTTTATAAAATTTAGAAAAATGAAGTTTTAGTAAAAAAAATGGCTGAATAAAGGAATGTGTTTTTGGAAATGAGTAATAATGTTTGGTTAAATGGTAAAATGAAATAGGATACAGTATCACCAATACTTTGTTCTACAACCTGAATTACAGAGATGATATAAAAAAACATGTAAAACACTACTATAACCCCAGCATTTGAAATAAAGCTGGGAAAAAAGCACACACTCGGAACATATTTGTTGCACAAATTAAATTTAAATGATTAAAAAAGTACATGTAAGCACTGTGTCAAAAAGTCCAAAAAAATACACGTAAAATGCTTTTTCTCACATTTTTGTACCTTAGCAGGTATATTTAAAAGATATATTAGAGGGGCCGGAGAGATGGCTCAGTGGTTAAGAGCTCCAACTGCTCTTCAGAGGACCCGGGTTCGATTCCCAGCAACCACATGGCGGCTACAAACCATCTTTAACTCCAGTTCAAGGGGAATCCGATGCCTTCTTCTGACCTCTGCAGCACTGCATGACACGAGTGCACAAACCTACATGCAGAAAGCACACTCATACACATAAAAAAAAATCATTTAAAAAATGGGAAAAAAGATATATTAGAGGGTAAACATCATTAAGTAGTTAGCATAAATTTGATAAATTCTATTTTATTATATTTCTAAAGTTACAATGACATTTTTCTAATTCTCATAAAATGAATATTGTGTTCACAATTTAGAGAACAATAAAAAGTATTTTAACTATATCTTTGAATCTTATTTTTCTTGAATTGTAATCTCTGAATGTAAGGACTGGAGACCAAAAGACCACAACTCATGTCTTTATCTTTTGCTCCTCTGTAATCTTCAAACATTTGGACATGATTCCCAAGTGTTCTCTAAAGCAATTCTGAATAGAAAGTACAACAGTAAGTCAAATCCTTGAAATAACAACAAACAGGCTACCTCAGGGAACTGGCTGGGTCCTCTGATTTCTCTACAGAAAAAAAGGGAATATATTATTAGATCAATGTTACATAAAAGCAACTAGGGAGAATCAAACTTTTAAAGGTATATAAATAAGTCTTGGTTTTTGATGTAATCATTGGCATTCTATCTCACTGGGAAAACCAGTATTTAGCAAGTATCCAGGACACATGTTTCCATTCACTATGCAATTTGTTTTTTTTTTTTTTAATTTAATTTTTATTGATGGTTTGTGCATTTCGTACATCATTTTCCAATTCAGATCAGGCATAGTTCCCTTTCCCTTCTTTGTAATGAAGAATGCATTGTACAGAACCCATGCATGGCGATGTATACCATTAATCCCAACACTTGAGAGGTGGATATAGGTGGATCGCTGAGAGATCAAGTTCAGCCTGGTCTGCATGGAGGGGTCCAGACCAGTCTCCATAACTAGGGTATGCAGAGTCAAATGTTATTTTTGCATAATAATGCTTTAATGAGCTTACACTTGTTATCTCAAATTACCACACATTCATTAAGAGATACCATTATTTAAAAATTGAACTGAAAACATTCAATTCCCCTTTTAGGCCAGATTACTTATGTTTATATTAAACAGAGTTCTCACCTGAAAACAAATGAGTTAAGACGATGTAAAATTAAAATATTTATTGGGGCTTGAGAGATAGCCTAGCGGTTAAGAGCACCAACTGCTCTTGCAGAGGACCCGGGTTCGATCCCCAGCATCCGAATGGCAGCTGAGAACCGTCTGTAACTCCAGTTCCAGGAGAATCCGAGACCCTCTTCTGACCTCCGCGGCATTGCACGACATGGGTGCACAAACCTACATGCAGACAGTACACTCATAAACATACGAAAAAAAAAAAGAAAATATTTATTAAATGGCATACATAGATCACAGAACCACAAGAAAGGCATTTATTTATTTATTTATTTATTTATTTATTTATTTATTGTTTTTGTGTATGAGTATATTGCCTATATGTGTAAGTGTACCAGTATCATACAATGCCCACAGAGGTCAGAGAAGGCAAAAAATATTTTTGCTTTATTGTTCTCTAAATTGTGAGCACAATATTCGTTTTACGAGAATTAGAAAAATACTGTTATATATGGATGCTCCTCATCATGTGGGTGGTGGGAATCGAACTTGGATCCTCTGAGAGAGCTGTCAGTTCTCTTATCCACTGAGCCATATTTTCAGTCCAAGAAAGCCTTTTTAAAAGTGGTTGCTGGGCTGGAGAGATGGCCTAGCGGTTAAGAGCACCAACCGCTCTTACAGAGGACCCGGGTTCGATCCCCAGCACCCACATGGCGGCCGAGAACCCTCTGAAACTCCAATTCCAGGAGAACTCCAGTTCCAGGGGAATCCGACACCCTCTTCTCACCTCCGCGACATTGCACGACATGGGTGCACAAACTTGCTTGCAGACAGTACATTCATACACATACAGAAATAAATAAAATTTATAAATAATTAAAAAAAAAATAAGCATTTGCTATTCAGTCTTCCTTCCCTCCAATCTGCTGTGCTGCTTTCCTGTTTGAGTTACCAGTAGTCAGTAGCCTGAAAATATTAAATGTAAATTATAAACTATGTTTTTATGAATATGAATTTTAAAGTATGTGCTCTTAAATCTGCTATCTTTCTATGTCTTAGTTTGTGATGATAGTCATCTCATTTTACTGTGTATACACTATCCACCAGTAAATACCTTGCAACTGGCCTTGGTTATCAGACTGACTATTGCAGTTTTGCAGTGTTGGTTTTGAAGTACAAAGGTAAATGTTAGCTTAGCAGTGTGACACAATTCCCACCATCATTCACCTGCATTCACATCATAGACACTGTGACATCTCATACAGTCAGAAGAAATGTGAGAAAAGCATAACAAATTATTTTAAAGAATGAGCATGTTCATATAATGCTTAGTTCAATAGATTTATATCATTTTGTTTTGTTATTGTTTTATTAATCTATTCTAAAGAATAGTTTGTAAAGAAAATTTATTACAGAAAACTACACAGCAGGTTTAGGATTTGGTGCTATCTTTGCTTTGGGTTATCCACTGGAGAGCTTTCGAATAGAACCCCAGAGGAAAAGGTGTGTCTGATGGGTGACTAATGAATATTCAAGAATTAATCTTCAACCACAGCTGACATTTACAATTAAGGCATCTCTGCAAAGAAAAATTTTAAAAAATGAAAAAGATGCAAGACATATATAGCAGAATGCATGAACTGGGATGGGTTGGGGAGCATGGAAAGGGGAATGTGTCTAAATTGGACTGAGAAATGATGTATGAAATACACAAACATCAATAAAAATATTTTACAAATAAAATAAAATCTAAAAAAAAGAAGATATCTCCTGCCTATGCCAAGTCTGAATCCACATGAAATTAGGAAGCCTGCTGCATCTAGTCACCACCATTTCCCTGCTCTAGAAACAGCTGTCAGAAACACAATGTGCAGGATAAAAAATGATAATTCCCCACCATAGTTAGTTTAGAAAGAATGAGATCATAAAAATCAAAAGTTATCAGAATAAATCATTATCCTCTATATGTATATATGTATTCCTTTAAATAATACATTCTCCTTTACCATTATCTGTGTACATTGCTTTATTCATTTCTGAAGAAATACTTGAACAACTACAGCTCATATAAAACCCAGATCATTCAACTGTATATTGGCCATTCTCTAATGTCACACAAATTAAACTCTCTATATTAATCATCATGTTAACTGCCTAGTTGCTTTCTGCTTTAATCCATTTGTTAAAGGTTATTAGATTATATACAAATCAGTGTGATAATATAAAATTTTATTGTTCAAAATATAAACTGTCTTCCAAAAATACTTTATGAACTATGTTCCTGGAAAGCAAAAATGTGCGTATTATGTGAAATTTCTACATTAAACATAAAGAGTAGTATTGTGTGTATTTGAAATAAGTTTATACACAGCCATCTAGTGATACCCACCTGTCATATCCACATTGGGGAAGTAGAGGCAGGAGGATCAGAGTCAAAATTATTACTGGCTCCATGGGATACATGAAACCACATCTCAAAAAAAATAATACCCTAAAAATGTTGTGGACAGAATTTTGAGGAAATTTTCACTATTAATAACATGCAATTTTATGGCATATATGTTAGAAATTAAATCTTCTCTGGCATTGTCTGTGTCTTACAAAAGTTTTAGAGTTTTGAGGAATGGAATTTGTATGTTGATGATAAAATATACCTGCTTTCATTTTCCCTAGTACATTTTATTTTTCATATATAATGAAAAAAATTTTGTTGGCAAATGGTTACTACAACAGAACTTTTCATTTCCTCCTCAGGAGCCTAGAGTCACAGTCCAGAGTGGATACAAAGATAGGATCATTTTCCCTTTCATGGAAACTCTGAAAATCATCTTTTTCCCTCTGTAAGTGGAAATTATATTTTCATAGTCTGTGCCCCGAGTGAGATGAGAGATAACATATCAACAACATTTTCCCCATTTATCTCCCATGATGTTGAAGTCCTATGCTGTTGAATATGGGGGAACTGACATTAGTTGAGCTTCTGCCTGTACCTGATAGCCACTGTTTGGGGCATTGGGTAAAGTATAGAATCTCAAGCCATTCAGCTTTTGACTTATATTTAAATGGCTTCAGCATTTATTTATTAATAAACTAGCTATAAATATGAAATAGCCTCTCTGCAATATTTCTTTGAATGTGAATGTTCTTAAAGGTTATTTTTCCAAATTATAACCTTCCAGTATGTACTTAAAATAATTTTATGGTATATGAATGTCCCAAAAGATAAAAATAGATAATTGACATGCTTGGATTTCTAACCTGTAGTGACATAAAAGGGCATCATAATTCATTGTAATACCAAATCCACTTACAGGTGGTACTTATCCCTGAATCATTACATAGAATCACATAGCTTTTATTATTAACAGAAAGCAAACAATTGGTAACATTATGCTAACATTTTTTGAATGTTCTGGATTTCTTTTCAAAAGAATCTGTGTCAAAACCTCTAACATTTATTTTGAAAGTCAAATATTACACAAAATCTATCAAAAAAGAAGATGAGATGTGTTTTTGTTGTGTATGATGCTTTTATTCCAGTAGCTGTAATCATGCAATAAATCTAATATTGCACAATTGAAGGATATAGACTCTCTTCAGTTAAGGGAACTAATGAAGTAAATTACAATGATGTAATTTTGTGCTTTAAAAGCTTGAATACTGATAAGATTATAGAATTAAAGAGATCTGTAATTCGTAGTTCAAACATCAGTTAACACTTAAAGTAAAATTGCAGGCCTAAAATTAAAATTGTATCATTATATAGAGTTTAAAATTATATTTCTTCCTTGGGACCTCACTAAACTCAAAAGCTTCTGTACATCAAAAGAAACAATCAAGGAAGTGAAGAGAAATCCCACAGAGTGGGAGGAAAATTTCATCTCAGAAACATCTGACAAAGCATTGATTTCCAGAATATATAAACTACTCAAAAAACAAAGAAAAAAGAAAACAAATGACCCATTCAATAGATGGAGCAAAGAGCTGAACAGAGACTTCACAAGTGAGGAATTAGAAATGGCTGAGAAACACCTTAATAAGTGTTCAACATCACTAATCATCAAGGAAATGCAAATCAAAACCACTTTAAGATATCATCTTCCTCCAATAAGACTGGCTAGGATCAAGAAAACAAATGATACCAAGTGCTGGAGAGGTTGTGGGGAAAGGGGAACACTCATCTACTGCTGGTGGGAATGTAAACTTGTACAGCCACTATGGAAAGCAGTGTGGTGAACCCTTGGAAGACTTGGAATGAACTTGCCACACGACCCAGCCATACCATTCCTAGGCATGTACCTCAAGACTCACCCCACTGCAGAGATACATGCACGGCCATGTTTATTTCAGCTCTCTTCACAATAGCAAGGAACTGGTACCAACCCAAATGCCCCTCAACTGATGAGTGGATAGAGAAAATGAGGTACATCTACACAATGGAGTTCTATGCAGCAGTAAAGAAAGATGACATCATGAGCTTTGCGGGAAAATGGGGACATCATGCTGAGTGAAGTAACACAGTCCCAGAAAAACAAACGACGAATGGTATCCCTCATCTGTGGATGCTAGTGCCAATTACCTAGTTGTAAGTATTTCTTGTGCACAGCCCCTTGAGCATTTGTCCAAAGCATTTGGGAGTGATGCATATTGGAAATAACAACAACAACGGAAATGACTGCATCAAAGAACTGACTGAAACAGTGAACTTCTGCTCAGAACAGTCAACTTCCACATGGAGAATATTGAGGAAGACTAAGAAAGAGATGAAAAGCATGTTTGGCAATATGCATGAGCTCTGGTGGGGTGGTGGAATGGGGGGCACATGGGTCTAGATTTGATAAAAATGATAAATAAATAAATTAAAAAATAAATGAATAAAATAAAATTATATTTCTTTCTGAACACTTCATAATTTACTGAATCTTGATAAATGTTTGTTATAGTCACTTTTGAGGGAATCAGTGATCCAAGTAATATCATATGCTTACTATGTAAATCTAATTATAATATATCAACTTGTGTATTTTAATACTCAATACATTATAACTCATTTTAATACTTTAAATACTTCTCCACAATAAAATATTATCATTAAGAAATAAAATTTAAAGATAGATAGCTTTAGTGTCAACTTGAATCACCTGGGTTGAGGGAGCCTCAATTGGGGAATTGGCTCCATTGTACTGACCTGTGGCCATATCTGTGGAGTATTGTCTTGATTATTGAGCAACATGGGAAGGCCCAGCCCACTATTGGTGGTGCCACCCCTCGGCAGGTTGTTATGTACAATATAAGAAAGCAGGCTGGGCATGGGCCAGAGGAGCAAGCCAGTAAGAAGCATTCTTCCATGGCCTGTGCCTCAGCTCTTACCTCCAGGTTCCTCCCTTGAGTTCCTATGGTTTGTTCCTTCAGTGATGAACTGTGATCCAGGAGATGTGAGCTGAATAAACCATTTCCTCCCCAAGTTTGTAGTGATCAGCATGTTTTGTCACAGCAATTGAAAAGAAACTAGACACCACTTACCTTATCAAAGAAACTTTGAAAAATAAAACTCTTATTATGAGCCACAGAAAAACTTCTTGTAAGAAAATTGATAAAATACCACTCAATTTTCACCCTGTCACATTAATGAATTCATCTTTGCAAATATGTTCAATACTATTAAATTAATCTTAGTTATAAAATCATATAGATTACCTCTATCTTACAGTTTTTTATTGAATATATACTGTATACAACTTGGCAAATATTTACTGTCAAGATCAGGATTGCAAATTTTTTAAAGACTTTAATAATTTTATTTATGTGACTGTATAAGTGTATGCCATGTGTGTGGGTGTCACATTCCTTGGATATGAAATTACAGGAGGTAGTAAGCTGCCCAATTTGAGTGTTGGGAACTGAGCTTGGGTCCTCTGAAAGAGCAACACAAGCTCTTAAATTCTGAACCGTTACTTCAGCCATGAAAAATTAATTATTTAAATATTTTCTGATTTATTGTGTTTAATTTACTTATTTTCATTTTGTGGATGGAATATCTATGTAGCCCATGCTTCCCTCAAACTTTTATGAATCCATTTTCCTTGGAATCGTATTTAGAAATTTCTAATTTTAAAAGACACTTTCATGTTTTCCTGCTTCCCTTTTTTTCCTCCTGTAATTTTATATTTTCTATTTTTTTATTCTGTCTACTTCTATGATAATTGTTTTTGTCATGTGAATCCATTTTATGAAATTCAGCAGTCATTTCAATTTTACAACCTCTGTACATATAGGTCAAATTAGGTATTCTTTCTTTTTTTAATAGGGTCTCCTTGTAGCCCCATCTGGCCTGGAACTCTTTATGTAGATCTGGTTGGCCTTGAACTCACAGAGATCTGTTTGCCTCTGCATCTCCAGTGCTGGAATTAAAGGCATGTACCACCTTGCACATAAGGAATTCTTGATGTAACGAACTGTCATTTCTTAAAACATTTTTTATCTTTTTTCTTTGCTGCTTCTGATTTTTCAAAACAGTATTTTATTTAATTACTGGATAATTTCATATAGTGTATTTTCAACACATTCATCCATCTTTCCTAATTCTTCATAGATCCACTCCCACTTTGTTAACCATCCAAATTCATATCCTATTTCTTTAAAGCCTATGGAGTTCAGTTTGTGTTGCACAAATACTCTTGGGTGTGGAACCATCCCCTGGAGCACTGTCATCCTTCCAGGCATCTGTAAGCAGAAAATTTCCTTCCTAGGAGGAGATCATTCTGCTCAAAAGCAGCAGGACTTGGTAGCCCAGCTCTATGCCCTGCCTCCTGCCGACCGCCTCTGCCTCCTGCTTTCACCACTCAAGCTTGCAGTCCATGAGGCAAAACAAGGAAAGGCTCTCCAAAGTTCAGTTTAAGGAAGACTAGCCAGTTTAATGGACTTTCTTTCAGAACAAATGGCAAGAGGGTCACTTACAAGTTCCTTTTGGTGCCCTTCTCATGCTTAGCCTGGGCAGGGAACACACCCACACACCACCCCCTCCAACTCTTGGACAATATGGAGACATCGAGAGAGAGAGAGAGAGAGAGAGAGAGAGAGAGAGAGAGAGAGAGAGAGAGAGACCCACTAGCACTCTTGGCTTATGAGCTCTTAGCCCCTCCACCTAGGTGAGCTGTCTGCCTAGGAAGGGTTACTGATTCCCTGGCTCTTCCCATCCAGGGCCAGTCAGTTGGGAACAAAGTTGAATTATGCAGTACCCTACCCTTTCTTCCCACCTTTACATTCTGTCCAGACCTGTCTCTTCCGTAAGTGTAACTGGGCCTTGAGGGGAATAAGAGAGAGGTAGGATGATCTATTTTTCTCTATGGTGAGACATCAAGCTCTTCTATCTGGCCATAATGCATTTCAAATGTACTATTTGGTCATTTCAGGGGTATTTTTCCTACTAATAAAACACAGGAACATCTAAGTAAACACTGATCATTATAACAACTTGCTCTATGGGCATAAACACAAATGATTGGATGGTATCTTAGAAGGGGCATCACAGCCCTCTAACAAGACAGTTGCAGTGGCTTTCCCATTGGAGACTATAAGGTCCCCTGCCACTAGAGGTCAACTTGGCTTAAGGTATCAGATGTGTGTTCCTCCCAGGGAGTGTGCCTTAAATCCAATTGGAATTGGTTGTGCATATACAAGATGAGCCACTATTTCACCAGCAGGAACACCTTGTCTGGCATGTGATAGATAGTTCTAGCAGAACTTTGGGGGACATTTCCTCCAAGCGATCTGCACTCTCCAGAACTATGAAGGCCAGGTGTCCAGTAGCAGGGAGTTCTTAGGTGGGTCCCAGCATGATCTCTGTTTCCCACACATATTAGAGGTAATATCTTGTGTTTGGGAAGCCTACAGAGCCTCCCTGGCCAGCAGTTCATGGAGGCAACCTACTCTTGGTATTGAAGTCTCTAACAAATATACTGCTTTTGGACTGCCTCTATTTTTAATTTTTTTTTAATTTTATTTATTTCTGTATGTGTATGAATGTACTGTCTGCATGCAAGTTTGTGCACCCGTGTCGTGCAATGCCGCGGAGGTCAGAAGAGGGTACCTGTTTGTACTTTGACGCCTACAGGCCCAGTCCATTGCAGACCTTCCTCAACCATCTGAGTGAGTATCACTTACATCTTACTCAACCATAAAGCTCACCAGGATTTCATAGTTATATGTGGGAAAACTTAGTTAAGATGGGTAGCATTCTAAGCCAATGGGATCTCCTTGGCCACACCCATGGGGTGGATGTAGTGATGAAAAGGTTTAGGATTCAGCCAAGAGAATTGAGTCACAACTGCTTTATAAACAGACATTTTTGCAATAAAATTACTCTCTCCATTTGAACCTCAACTTGTGTATACGTGGTGTGCTTTCCTGCATGTATTTTCCACATGGGTTGTCCCAGGATTAAGTGGGCCCTGCCACAAATCTTAGCTGTGAACCCACCCAACATGGGACATGGAGACCAGTTTGGTAAGCTAGAATCTCTGCAAGATGGGAAATAACACCTTCAAGAAAGCTATGTTTCAGGAGAAATTGTTTTGTGATGTATGGCATGTGTTTGTTGACTGTGTGCTGTGGTTTGCTGTGGCTGTTGTGTTTCAAGTTGTGGCATGGAGAAAGTTTAGCATCTCCAAATCAGTGAAGGCATGGACTAAGGATGGACACAGAGGGAATTCTCTCATATTGACTCTACTGGTGTGCCTGTGTATGGCGCTGATGAGGACTTGGCCTGTTTGCTGGAGACCCTTTCTCTGATAGGCTTTGGGAAGCTTGCATTCTCTTGTGAGTTTTCGCCCACTCTGCAGGGCACAATTATGGAGCCCATGGGTGCCATTTTGGCTTCCCTGGATTGGGGGCATCTGTTGCTTCCCCAGCCTTCTGAGGTGGCGGGTATTCAGAGAAATTGTGAGAGGAACCCTTCCTCTCCCATCCACTTGCCTTCTACAGATTTTGAAAAGTGCTTGGAACCTGCCCTGCAGCCTGCGTCCCGGTTTCCACCTTCTGGCCACAGTTTATGTGGTGAAGGTCACAGAGGCTGGAAGGACAGGCATGCCCTTGGAGCAAGCAAGCTTTTTACAGCAAGCATTCCATAGAGGTGTTCAGTTGCACCTTTGCACAGGCAGGCTTGGGTTGTAGAGTCAACCACCCCACCCAGGAATTAATCTACCAACATTGGCTTGCATGGAAGATTGTGAAAAGCCAGCCACAGTCTAAATGTGTTTTTAAAAGGTATCCTCCTTAAAAATTTTTCTGTAAGTAATGTTACATAGTGTTAAATAGTGCTTAATTATGCTGAAGTTTCCTTTTGCCTGCTAAACTTCCCCCAAGATCTCTTCTAGAGGCCAGTCTTCTATGATGCAAATTGAGCTGGTAAATTCCAGGCTTCGTGGTGGCCAATTCCTTTAATCCAAATGGATGTCTGTGAGTTCGGGCTGGCCTAGTCTACAGAGTGACCTCCAGGCAGGCTCTAACTGTGAGAAAGCCCTGCCTTGAAAAGACCAAAGGCAGAATAGGAAGCTGTTACATTTTTCAGTTTGTAGCTGTTTGTAGATACTCTGGTTAATGTAGTCCAATGTTTGTTCTGTGTCCCTCTCCTGCTCTGGAAACAGCAGATGGCTGGTGAGGGAAGGGCTGGCTTTACAGTGTTCTGTGTTTCACTGGGAAGCATAAAGTCTCAGAAAAGAGCCAGGTGAGATGCTTCATTTTTCATTGTATTTTAAAGGTGCTGCTTTGATTCCAATACTCAGGAGACAGACTGTGGACCTCTGCCCTACCAAGTTGTAACACTTAAGTACTTCAAATCGATTTCAGCATACTTAACTTAAAGTGCAATATTTTACTTAACTCCCAGGTACCCTAGATATGGCTGATTTAAATTTATCTTGCTCTTTTTTAAATGTGTCTCAGATTTTTCTCACAAAATTCTTGACCACACGTGGTTTGAGTTCTGGTGCCATCTGTCTCCCTGCTGTGCATGCTCACCAGCTGCTGGACTGAGCACATGGTATCATGAGCCCATTAAATTTTGATTTTAGGTAACATTCTTTTGATTTCAGCATTTTGGAAACAAAATGGATTTCTAGCAGAATTTACAGGCCTTGGAGTTCTTTTTTTATTTTTTATTTTTTTATTTTTTTTTATTAATTTTATTTATTTCTGTATGTGTATGAATGTACTGTCTGCATGCAAGTCTGTGCACCCGTGTCGTGCAACGCCGCGGAGTTCAGAAGAGGGTCTCGGATTCCCCTGGAACTGGAGTTCTCCTGGAATTGGAGCTTCAGATGGTTCTCCGCCGCCATGTGGGTGCTGGGGATAGAACCTGGGTCCTCTGTAAGAGCGGTCGGCGCTCTTAACCACTAGGCCATCTCTCCAGCCCAGGCCTTGGAGTTCTAACAAAACAAACTTACTCTGATAAATTGTCTTTTTTTAAGGACCATTGGTAAAAGTCTCTTTAAGAGGGGCTGGAGAGATAGCCTAATGGTTAAGAGCACCGATTGATATTGCAGAGGTCCCGGGTTCGATCCCCCGCACCCACATGGTGGCTAAGAACCATCTGTAACTCCAATTCCAGGTGAACTCCAGTTCCAGGGGAATCCGAGACCCTCTTCTGACCTCTGCGGCATTGCATGACACTGGCACAAACCTACATGCAGACAGTACACTCATACATATACAAAAATAAATAAAATAAAATAAAATTTTTTAGAAAGTCTCTTTAACAACGTAAATTGATATTTTGGTTCAATTTAAATGAGAAATATTTGAATAAAACTATTTTATGTTTCTTTAAGCCCATCTTCAAGCTGTGTGTATGTGTGAGTGAATGCAAGTTCCTGCTTTTAATTCATTATAATCCTACAGGTTTAAATCTATTTAGCTGACTATAAACAAAAATAGATTCAATTCATAAAAAATGTTTGTTTTATAACCCTTAGTGTTAACAATTTTTATTGGGTTTATAGTATGCATATTATTCAGTTTAATGATTAATTGTTGATTATTGTTAGTAATTGCTATTAATATTTATAGTTATTGTTATTGAATATAATTATTAATAATTGATAATAGTTCAGTCTAGTAATAAATTGTTCATTGTTGTTGACTATTATTATTGATGATTATTCATAATAATTATTAATGATTGTTGTGACTAATATTGGTTTAAAATAATTATTGATAATATTAATTAATAATGGTTATAATTAATGTGATTACTGTTGTGATTATGGATAATTATTATTCTTCCAAATTCCTTAATAATAAGACAAGATGGATCGGTCCAAGACTACAAACAACTTTGGCCTGTCTACTTTTGGAAATCCTCAATCTTTAGATCTGTAAATAGCATAGGGACAGTTAGGTTTAGCAGAGGGACAGTTGAGGAGTAGTTAACCAGAAGAGACAGGATAGGAAAAGAATAGGAGTAAACTTTAGAGATAGTTCATTGAAGGCAAATGGTTGGGAATGGGCCTAAGAGGTGGCATATGGCTCTCAGCTGTTTTGCGCCTTACTAGGACATTTATTCTAATTATGTAAAAATAACCCTATAACAAATTATAAAAATTTCATGTTTCTCATTGAACATCAAACAATATGGCTTTTTTTCTCTTACAGGTCAGCTTAACAAATCTTTCTTATGTATGTATGTATGTATGTATGTATGTATGTATGTATGTGCATGCACAGATGTGTATGGATGTGTGTACTTGTGTTCTAAGTATATTTTAACGTTAACAGCCATGATAGCAGGAAAAACATTTCCTCTGAGTTGGTACGTGGCCCTTCCTTCTCAAGACACAAATTTATATTAAACAGCCGAAACATAATCTAATTTCAACAAAGGTTATGGGTTATCTATTAAAAATTTTAAAATAATGGATCTACACTGCCATCTACTGGTTACGCCCTTTCAACATCTAAAGCAAATATGCATCCAGGTTTTCATTGTATTAAAGTGTTAATAAGTTTTGGGGTATTTGGGAATAAAAAATACAAAGTATAAATTTTAAAATTAAAAAAATAAAAAAAAACTGAATTCCAATTAACATCATTGTGGAATTCGCGGTCACCATTTTTTAAATTTTTGCATGCATACAGGCTAAGACAAGCCTGCATTTTGTTCAAATGACCAGTGGGTATCTGGTGTTGAGGAATACATTTCATTGTGGTGACCATTGGTTTGGAAAAAGGCTCCCTTTGTGGAACACCAACCTGGGAAGCTGGTGTGAAATTCCTGTCCTGGCTTTGGGCAGGTGGAAAGTCATGGCCAAGAGTGGGAAACGTGTTTCGTTGTCCCAGGCTAAGGACCTGAGTAGGAAGTTACCTATCTGGTCGGGTCACAGGAGTGACCAACTGACCTCTACACAATGAGGCCAGTTCCCCACAATGTCCACAAAGTGGGCACTGTGTGTCCCCCTTCCCTTAGCAGGACTGCACTGTACCTGCTTGTGACAAAGGAAGCTTCCCAGAAGCTCCCACACACAAAAAAAATCAAGATGGTAATGATGGTAATGACTTCTCATGGGGCATATCTAGCAAGTCTTTAATTAACTAATGGGCATAAGAACTGTAAAAGAAAATTTTATTAAGAGCTAGATATTGAAAAATCTTTAAAGCAGGTTTTCATGCCAGGCCTGGGGAAGGCCAAGAGCTTGGAGGAAGATAGTTATTAAAATCCACTTTGTAAGGTTTGAAGTTTAAAATGACATATTTAAAAATAACATACATTTATATATAGAGGTATTTTAATAGAGATTTATACAGAAATACAAAATAAACCACATAAGTTAATGGGTTTGATTTCTCTGAAGGTGTAGTCTAGTCATATAGTTTTAAAGAACAAAGTGTATATTGGGTAAAATTTATTTGTCAGATATTCAACTTTGCCCAAGATTTGTCTACATATTATAGGATATTAGACTTAGCAAAAGACTGTAAAATGTTTAGATTAGTTAAATTTGGAAGGTTTTGGTATAAATGGTAATACATTTGAACTACTTGGGAATATAAAATGTTAATTGTTTTATTTGTAATCTGTATTGAATTTCCAACAATAACTTTGGGGTTAAGGTACACAAATGGACTCTATTTGTCTGTGTTATACAGAATCACCTTGTAACATTTTTCCTTTACTTGTAGGATAATTTAAAGAAATTAAGTTTAAGGCCACTTCCCAAATAAGTAGCATACAGTCAATGAAAAACGATTTGGGTGAATTTGATGAAAACTTACACCTTGGTTCCTGTTCATGGGTATGTGTGATACAACTTAGGCATCTATAGGTCAAAACATATTTAAAACAAAACATTTAAAACAAAAAGAGGGAGGTGGTATAATATTCCTTCTGTATTCCAAACCTTTTGATAAATTTTCAATTTTGAGGTCTTGAAACTAATAGTGGGAGATTTGTATGTTCGCACAGGTAAAAACACCAATCTAAATGCCTGAAAATGTACAACTTTTGGTTGTGCAGGATGGACTGGGAAATGCCAGCAGAGAGGATGACCCATCTGAACATTAAAGTAAAAGGAACCTCAGATTACCTGAGTCACAGACACTGAGCATCTCTCTGAATTCTATTAGGGATAACTGTTTATAATGGGCCCTAATTCCAGATGCTGAGAAGCCTTCCTGCCTCTCCCCTTTATAGGAAAAAGAAAAACATGATGGTACTGAAGTCATTCCCTAACTGTAAATTAGAGCCAACTGTTATAGTGGAAATTTTTGTTTTTGGTTTTTTTTTGTTTTGTTTTGTTTTTTGGTCTTTTCGAGACAGGGTCTCCCTGTAGTCCCAGCTGTCCTGGTACTCACTCTGTAGACCAGGCTGGCCTTGACCTCACAAAGATGTGCCTCCCTCTGCCTCCTGGGTGCTAGGATTAAAGGCGTGTGCCACCACGCCCGGCTTATAGTGGTAATTTTTTATAAAACAGGTATAACTACCTTCTTTAATTGACTTAGACATAGGAATTGTGAAAGGATACTTCTCTATTTAGAGCCAAATAGAAGAGTAAAGTCTTTATAAGAGGCTGTATAATTAAGCAAAATATATTAATACAGGAGAGTGATATCAGCAATGGATTATTCTGCCTAGGAGATGTTGGCTAGGGCATCAAAGCCCCCAAATTATAAAGGCCTTTTTTACTATAAGTGGAATATCTGCAAGGAGAAAAGTGATAAGTCCCTGTTGTCTAAGAGCTGGTATAAGCATGGAAAAATGTTTTGAGACATCACTTGCTAATGTACAGTTGCCCTCTGAAATGCCAGAGTGCCAAAGGCCACTAAAGCAATAAAGCAAAATATTGGTCTCCTTGAGTAAAGCAAGACTCTTCTATCAGCATCAGCTACACTTCCCCTGCTTGGAGATACTGTGCAACAGTGGCAACCATGTGTCTATATATATCCCAAATCTAATTGGCAATTAGCTCTCTCCTTGGAGGAATAATTCATGGCTGATGCCACAATCTTATGTCCTCTAGTGGTTAGGAGATGATATAAGCCACAGTAAGAACTTGTCACCCTTTATAGAAAAAACATAGTTTGTGGATTAGCATACCAACCAAACATCTGTGTCTCTGCTCACAGCTAGCTTGCCATAATAATTAATATTGTTTAAATATCTGTGCATCTAATTGCTTGTGCTTTGTTAGTAGGATTAAAAAGGTACCCTGGATAAGCTGTCAACCCATGAGGGAAACAACCTGAATAGACTAGAGTCCAAATGACATCTCAAGAGAAAATAGACTGTTTTGCTTCTCACCCACTTGTGCCCCTTTCCCAAAGCCTAGGGAACAACTTGCGGAAAAGGAGACATGGTAGAATCTAAGGGCAGTGGAGAGATTGAGGTGAATCGTGAGACTACAACAATATCTCTCCAATGGGTCTCACATCTGTAAAACATTCAGACATTAAGTTATAAATTAAATCAAACATATACAAGGTCTAACAAAGCATTGGGAAGATTTTATCTATTTGTATCAACTGCTGTCTCAAAAGGTCCATGTTGGGGGGGGGTGGAGAGATAGCCTAAAGTTTAAGAGTGCCGACTGCTCTTGCAGAGGACCTGGGTTCAATCCCCAGCACCCACATGGTGGCTGATAACTGTCTGTAACTCCAATTCCAGGAGAACTCCAGTTCCAGGGGAACCTGAAACCCTCTTCTGACCTCCGCGGCATTGCATGACACGGGTGCACAAGCCTACATGCAGACAGTACATTCATATACATAGAAAATAAATAAATAAAATTAAAAATATATAAAAAAGATCCATATTGGGAACATTAGCACTGATATGGGGCATTAATTTATCTAGTTCCTCAGTATCTGTAGTCAATTTTTTAAATCCATTTGGTGTTCTGGGATTTGTACATTCAGCCTCCCTGAATTTCCTTAGCTTTGATAGACTCATTGGTTCTCTATCAACTGTACAATTGATCAAGCTTCCTAACTCTGCCCAGGACCAAGTAGGAATAGGTCTCCTTTTACCCCTGGAGATAGAGCATAGAACATGGCCCTGTTGGGGCTTGAGAGATGGTTTCTTGGCTCAGAGCCTATTCTGCAGAAGCTGGCATCACCTGTAGGCTGTTTGATCACAAACTCAGTGATGCTGAAGACAAACTGCAGGTAGCCCAGCTTGATGAATCTGCCATGATGTAGTAAGGGGTGCCCTCCCAGCTTTCCCTACTACCCTAGTTCAACCCTGAGTGATTATAGGGTCTCTGCTTTGGCCCCACTCCTGAAAAGTCATCCTGTCTGCCTCCTCACTTTGCTTAGTCCTCTGTCTGCTGCCTGACAACACTCTGCACTTTGGTAACAATACTACATGAGGGTAGTGGAGTCTTCTCAAAGAAGTCACATGAACACAACACATTGTCCACAGTGTTCAAGTTGTCTCCTGTAGCCAAGATTCTTACTGCTTGGGAATCAGTGAGTATCTGCATGGCCTTGAGTCTGTCAGTAGAGGTCTTATCTGTGACTGGACAGTGTTTTAATGCAAAGTGCTGTTGATCTCAATGCTGACACAAGAGCAGGGAATGAAGGAGGCAGTCTTGGGACAGGCAACAAACTCCAATGCAGACAATAGCTGGAGACAGTTCCATTTTCTGTCTTGACAATGATTCCAATGGTGAGGTTCTGAAGCCCCTAGCCACTGCTGGCATGAGGGTCTGGGGCCAGTCTTGAGGGTGTGAAAGACCTGGTACAGGGTGTTGGTGTGTGAAATCACTGGGGATTCATGGAAGCAGTGGAGACACTGTAGAGGTGTGGGTCATTGCATTTTAGCTTTGTATTCACTGGCTCATTGCGGCTTTCTTGGACTATTCTGTAGAAAGTTTTCTTTTTATTCCTAAGAGGAATGACTCAGCCTTGCTAAGAGGGATAGAGACAGAGTTCCCGCTTTGCAGACACTGTGAGGAGTTGACCCCTTTGCAAAGAGGTCAGCTGGCTACTTCCCATAGCCCAGCCTGGATGATACTTCCAACTCAGGCTCTTAGCCTGGACCCACGAGACACATGTTCCACTCTTGGCCGTGGCTTCTCACCTGCCCAGAGCCTGGGATTTCAGGCTGATGGCTGATTGCCTCCCTTGAGCCAATACCCACTCACAACACCAGTTACCCAGATTGGTGATCCGCAAAGGAATCTCTTTCCAACCCACTGGCCACCAGAATGAAATGCAGGCCTACCTTAGCCTGTATGTGCGCAAAAATTAATAAAAATAACAGCTGAGAATTCCATGATGATGTTACTATGAAATTCAAATTTACCCCTTGCTACAGCCTGCTTTTATAAAATAAATGACATCAGTTCCCAGAGCCAATCATAGGCCCCCCAATTCTGTGGCACTGCATACCTTGCCCGACACAGCATCATGTACCTAGGTCATGCTGCTTGCTCCTCCTTGGGGTGGGGCCACCCTTGACCATGCGGTGCTAGTTGAAAAGCAGTCCGCAATTCAAGCTGGATTTCCTACATCTCCCCTTGTTTTTATTTTTTGAAAGACAGACAAGCCCATTGGAGAGGTTGGCATCTATAAAGGAATCTGTTCTTAAATACATGATTGCTCAAACCTATCTTGAGTGCTAGGTGGAGGCAGGCCAGACCCAAGATTTTTATCTTTTACACTAAAACCAATTTGTGCTCACAAACCAACCAATAAGTAATAATAAGTAATGAGTAATGAATACAAGCATCCTTCATGTAAAACAAATTTGAAAGCACCTATGCCCAAACTTATACAGCCCAAGATCCCCATTGTCCATCTGGAGGGGCTTGTACAAGCATGTTGATAAAATGAGAGTCCAGTCTATATTGTTGTAGAGTTCCACAATTCACCCCAATTGCAGCCCTTACATTCTACCATGCCCCCTGTTCTGCAGATTGTTCCCTAGGCTTTAGAGAAGGGGCACAAGTGTGCAAGAAGCAAAACGGTCTTTCTCTGGAGATGTCATTTTGGACTCTGATCAGATCGGGCTGTTTCCTTTCATGGGTGGACAGTTTATCCAGGAATAACCTTTTAATCCTACTAATGAACCACAAACAATTAGAAATACAGGCATTTAGAGTACTAATTATTATGGTAAGTTACATAGTGGGCATAGACACAGATGTTTAGATGATATGCTAATCCATGAACAACAGCTTTTCTGTAAAAGATGACAAAGTCGGGGCTGGAGAGATGGCCTAGCAGTTAAAAGCACCGACCGCTCTTACAGAGGACCCAGGTTCGATCCCCAGCACCCACATGGAGGCCGAGAACTGGCTGAAATTCCAATTACAGGAGAACTCCAGTTCCAGGGGAATCCAACACCCTCTTCTCACCTCCGCGGCATTGCATGACATGGGTGCACAAACTTGCATGCAGACAGTACATTTATACACATACAAAAAAAAAAAAAAAAAAAAGATGACAAGGTCTTTAACTGTGGCTTATAACATTTCCTAACTATTAGAGCACATAAGCTGGTGGCATCACTCTTGAATTATTCCTCCAAGGAGAGAGCTAATAGCCAATTAGATTTGGGATATACAGACATATGGCTGCCACTGCTGCACAGTATTTCCAGGCAGGTGAGGTGTAGTTCTGATGGCAGATTCTTGCTTGACTCAAGGTGACCAATATTTTCTTCATTGATTTAGTGGTCTTTGGTAACACTCTCTGGAATTTCAGAGGCCAACACTTGAGAGTGTGGTCTCAATACATCTTTCCCATGCTTATACCAGATCTTTGATAGTAGGGACTTACTGCCTCTCTTCTTTCAGGTGTCCCAGTTTACAGGCAAAAAGCTTTTATCTTTGTGGGGTATGGATCCCCTAGCCAACATCTACTTGACAGAATAATCTACTGCTGATACCAGAGCTCTCCTGTATAAATATATTTTGCTTAATTACTCAGCTTATAAAGACTTTACAATTTGGCATTGAATGGAGAATTATCTTTTCACAGTTCTTATATCTATCAGTCAATTAAAGAAAGCAGTTAAATCTGTCTTTTAAGAAATTGCCACTATAATAGTTGGCTCTAATTTACAGTTGGGGAATGAATTAATCACCATTATGTTTTTTTCTTTATTCTATGAAAAGGAGACAAGAAACTCTCTCATATTAAAACTTTGTGGCACCTGGAAGGTAACTTCATTAGGACACATTATAAACAGTTTTTACAAATCAGATCTACAGAGATGTTTGATGCCTGTAGCAGTCTGAGGCTTTCCTACCTTAATGTTCAGATGGGCCAAATTCTCTGCTCGTATTTCTTGGTACATCCTGCACAATACAAAGCTGTACCTTTTCTTTCTCAGCTATTAAGTTGGTGATGTTTTGACATGTGGGAACATGCAAATCTTTTCCCATAGTTAGTTTTAAGCTTTAAATTGACAAATTTGACAAAAGCTTTAATATATATCTGTATCCCCCCTTTTTTATTTTAGGTTTCTATTTTTTGACCCATGCATCTCAAAAAGGCAGTTGTATTACACATACCTATAGGCAGGAATCAAGGTGTAAATTTTCATTAAATTTACCCAAGCTGTATATCATTGACTGTATGTTGTTAATTTGGGAAGCAAACTTAATTCCTTTAGTTAGTTAAATTATCCTACAGGTAAAAGAAAATGTTACAAGATGATATTGTACAATACAAAAATTATAGAAAACATTTGTATACATTAACCCCAAAGTTGTTGTTATACAAATTATAAGTAAAACAAATGTGGACAATTTATATTTCCAATTAGCTTAATGTATTTCCATTTTATTAAAACCCTTTTAAACAATGTTGTTTAGTATAGACATTTTTACTTTTACTAAGTCCTAAGATACCATATAATATGCAGACAAAGTTTTGGCAAATTTGGATACCCATTAAACACACATCAATTAAATATTATTGTAAATTCTTTCACTAGACTGTGACTTCAGAGCAACCAATCCATTAACTCATATTTATTTACTTGTATTTCTTTATAAATTTCTACTGAAATACCTTTATATAAATGCACAATACTTATTTCAAACATATCATTATAAGTGGGTTTATAACAATCATTTTCTTTTTAGCCTTTGGAGGTGGTTTTTCCAGGCCTGGCACAAAACCCTGTTTTAAAGATGTTTTACTTAGTTGTTAAATGTTTTACAATACACTTTTAACCACACTTTAAATTATATCTAAATTAAAATAAGATTATTTCTTTTTTAATTTTATTAATAATAGGTAATAAGTAATGAATACAAGCATCCTTCATGTACAACCAATTTGCAAGCAGATATGCCCAAATTTATACAGTCCGAGGCCCCCATTGTCCAGCTGGAGGGACATGTATGTACTATCATGTTGATCAAATAAGAGTCCAGTGTATATTTCTGTAGTTTTGTAATTCACCCCAATCACAGCCCTTACATTCTACCATGCCCCTTCCACAGATTGTTCCTTAGGCTTTAGAAAAGAGACACAAGTGGGCAAGAAGCAAATCAGTCTACTTTCTCTGGAGATGTCCTATTGGACTCTGATCAGTTCAAGCTGTTTCCCTTCATGGGTTGATAGTTTATCCAGGAATAACCTTTTACTCCTACTGATGAAGCACAAGCAATTAGATATACAGGTATTTAAACAGTACTAATTATTATGGTAGGTTACGTTTGTATAGACACCGATATTTGGGTTATGCTAATCCATGGACTATAGCTTTTCTGTAAAAGCTGACAAGGTCTTACTGTGGCTTATAACATCTCCTAACCACTAGAGGACTTAAGCTTGAGGCATCAGCCATGAATAATTCCTCCAAGGAGAGAGCTAGTAGCCAATTCAATTTGGGATATACAGACATTTGGCTGCCACTGCTGCACAGTATTTCCAGGCAGGTGAGGTATCGCTGATGTTGACAGAGGAGTCTTGTTTGACTCAAAGAGACCAATATTTGTTTTATTGATTTAGTGGCCTTTGGTAACACTCTCTGGCATGCCAGAGGCCAACTGTACACTTGCAAGTGTGGTCGCTATATAGCTTTCCTATGCTAACACCAGGTCTTCCACAGCAAGGCCTTACCACCTCTCTTGTTGCAAGTATCCCAGTTTGCTGGCAAAAAAGCCTTTATCTTTTTTTTGCCAATATCTCCTTGGCAGAATAATCCATTTCTGATAACGGAGCTCTCCTGTATTATTATATTTTGCTTAATTGCCCAGTTTATATAGACTTTAGTATTACATATGGCTCTGAATAGAGAATTAGACTTTCATAGTTCCTATGACTATCAGTCAATTAAAGTAGGCAACTATATTGCTTTTTTTTCAGTTGAGGGGCATTTCGGTTGGTTCCAGCTCTTCACTATTGTAAAGAGAGCTACATTGAACATGGCTGTACATGTATCTCTGTGGTATGAAGAGTCTGATGGATATATTCCCAGAAGTGGTATGGCTGGGTCAGGTGGTAGGCTCATTTTGAGTCTTTTAAGGGTTCTCCATACTGCTTTCCATAGTGGTTGTACAAGTTTGCATTCCCACCAGCAGTGGATGAGTGTTCCCCTTTCCCCAACACCCTCTCCAGCATTTAGTATCATTTGTTTTCTTGATCTTTGGCAGCCTTATTGGGGTGAGATGGTATCTTAAAGTGGTTTTAATTTGCATTTCCTTAATTATTAGTGATGTTGAACACTTTTTAAGATGTTTCTCAGCCATCTCTATTTCCTCACTTGTGAAGTCTCTGCTCAGCTCTTTACTCCATCTTTTGAGTGAATCATTTGTTTTCTTCTTCGCTTTTTGAATAGTTTATATATTCTGGAGGTTAATGCTCTGGCAGATGTATCAGCAGTGAAGGATTCCTCCCATTCTGTGGGTTCTCTCTTCACTTCCCTGACTGTTTCTTTTGGTGTACAGAAACTTTTGAGTTTAATAAGGTCCCACTTGTCAATTGTCAACCTTATTTCCTGAGCAGCTGCTGTCTGATTTAGAAAGTCTTTTCCTAGACCTATGTCTTGTAAGTTGCTGCCAACTTTTTCTTCTATCATTTTTAGAGTTTTGGGTTTCATATTGAGGTCTTTCATCCATTTGGTGTTGATTTTTGTACAGGGTGAGCGGTAGGGGATTAATTTTATTATTCTACAAGTGCTGATCCAGTTTTGCCAACAATGTTTGCTGAAGATGCTGTCTTTCCTCCACTGAGTCTTTTTGGCCCCCTTGTCAAATATGAGGTGGCTGAAATTGTATGTGCTCAAGTTTGGATCTTCAGTTTTGTTCCATTGTTCTACAGATCTGTTTTTGTGCCAGTACTAGGCTGTTTTTATGTCTCTAGCCCTGTAGTATAGTTTGATGTCTGATATAGAAATCCCCCCTGTATTGCTCTTTTCACTCAGGGTTGCTTTGGCTATTTAGGGTTTTTTGTTGTTCCATATGAATTTAAGAATTTTTTTCCAAGCCTGTGGAAAATGTCCTTGGGATTTTAATTGGGATTGTATTGAATATGTATATTAATTTGGGTAAAATGGACATTTTTACTATATTAACTTTTCCAATCCATGAGCATGAGAGGTCTTTCAATCTTCTGATATCTTCTTCAGTCTCCTTCTTCAGGAGCTTATAATTTTTGTTGTAGAGATCTTTGGTGGTTTTGGTTAGGTTTATTCCTAGGTATTTTACTCTTTTTGAGGCTATTGTGAGTGGGAAGTACTCCTTGTATTTCTTCTTCAGTTGCTTGTTGTTGGTGTAAAGAAAGGCTGCTGATTATTTTTAGGTTAATTTTGTAACCCACTACTTTACTGAAACTTTTAATCATTTCTAGGAGTTTTCTTGTGGAGATTTTAGCATCCCTTAGGTAAACTATCATATTGTCTGCAAAAAGGCATAGTTTTACTTCCTCTTTTCCATTAGTATTCCTTTAATTGCCTTTTCTTGCCTTATTGCCTTAGTCAGTGTTTCAAGCACTGTATTGAAGAGGAGTGGTAACAGGGGTCAGCCTTGTAGGGTTCCTACCTTTATGGAGAATCCTTCTAACTTTTCTCCATTTAGGATGATGCTGGCTGTGGGTTTCTTACACATGGCTTTAGGTTGAGGAATGATCATTCCAGTCCAATTCCCTCTAAGACTTTAATCATGAAGGGATGCTGGATGTTGTCAAAGGCCTTTTCTGCAATGATTGAGATGATGGTGTGGTTTTTGTCTTTCAGCCCATTTATGTGTTTTATGATATTTACTGATTTTCGTATGTTGAACCATCCCTGAATCTCTGGTGTGAATCCAACTTGATCATGGTGAATGATCTTTTTGATGTGTGTCTGAATATGGATTGCAATTATTTTGTTGAGAATTTTTGCATCTGAGTTCATTAATGAGATGGGTCTGTAGTTCTCCTTTTTTGGTTGCATCCTTGCCTGGTTTTAGTATTAGAGTGATGTTGGCTTCATAGAAGGAATTTAGGACGTTTTGCTCTGCTTGTATCCTACTGAACAGTTTTAGTAATAATGGTTGTATGTCCTCTTTAAATGTTTTATAGAATTCTACTGTGAAACCATCTGGACCTGGGCTTTTTTTAGTTGGGAGGTCTCTTATTACATTTTCAATTTCTTCACATGTTATAGGTCTGTTTAATTTGTCAATCTCCTCTTGGTTTAGCTTTGGTGATTCCCTGGATTGCAGATATTCATCAATTTCTCTTAGGTTTTCAAATTTAGTAGAGTATAGGTTTTTGAAGTATTTCTGAATGATTGTCTGGATCTTTTCACTGTCTGTAGTGATATTTTCCCTTTCGTCCTGAATTGTATTGATTTGGAGTTGCTCTTTCTTTATTTTGGTTAACTGGTCTAGGGGGTCTGTCTACACTTTTATTCTCTCAAAGAGCCAACTTTTGGATTCGTTGATTTTTTTGTATTGTTTTCTTTGTTTCTATTTCATTGATTTCTGCTCTGATTTTTGTTATTTCTTCCTGTCTGTTGCATTTAGGGTTTATTTGTTGTTGTCTTTGCAGTGTTTTAAGCTGCAGTGTTAGTTCATTTATCTGTGCTCTTTCTGTTTTTTTGTTTTGTTTTGTTTTGTTTTGTTTTTTTTAATATAGGCACCCAGGGCTATAAACTTCCCTCTTAGGACTGCTTTTAAAATATCCCATAGGTTTTGTTGTGTTGTATTGTCATTGTCATTTAGTTCCAGGAATGCTTTTATTTCTTTCTTTATTTCATCTTTGACCCATTCATTATTCAGGAGTGTGTTGTTAGTCTCCATGTGCTCATGTAGGTAGCAGGGCTTATCCTGGTGTTGTTACTGAGCTTTATTGCACTATGGTCTGATAGAATGCATGAAGTTATTTCAATTCTTTTTGTATTTGTTAAGGTTTTTTTTTCTGTGTCCAAGTATGTGGTCAATTTTGGAGAATGTTCCATGGGGTGCTTAGTAGAAAGTATATTCTCTGGTGCTTGGGTGGGATATTTGGAAGATGTCTGTGAGGTCCATTTCCTTTATTGTATTGTTCAGTTCAGATGTCTCTCTGTTTATTCTTTGTCCGGTTGATCTGTCCAAAGGACTTAGTGGGGCTATTGAAGTCCCCTACTAGGAGTGTTCTGGGGTTAATCTGTGCCTTGAAGTCCTGTAGAATTGTATTTACAAAGGTTGGTGCACTGGAGTTTGGTGCATATATATTCATGATTGTGAAGTCTTCATGGTTAATTTTCCCTTTGATAAGGATATAATGGCCCTCCTTGTCTCTTCTAATTGCTTCTACTTTGAAGTCTATTTTGTCTGATATTAGGAGAGCAACTCCTGCTTTCTTTTTAGTACCATTTTCTTGGAATATTTTTTTTCATCCTTAAATGTGAGATGTGTTTCTTGTAGACAGCATATTGATGGTTCTGTTTCCTAATCCATTCTCCCAGTCTATGTCTTTTGATTGGGGAGTTTAGCCATTGATATTTAAGGTTATAATTGAGAGGTATATGTTACTTCCTTTCATCTTATTATATGTTTGCATTTTTTGTGTAGATTTCTACCTCTGCATTTCTGTTTTTATTAAACATTTTTCATTCATGGTGCCTCTCCTCTGCCCTTTGAATTGTTTCAAACATTCTCTGAAGGGTTGGTTTTCCAAACATGTATTCTTTCATCTTGTTTATGTCATGGAAGATTTTTCTCTTTCCTTCAACTAGAATTGACATTTTTGCTGAGTATAGTAACCTGGGTTTGCATCCATAGTCCTTTAGCACTGGGAATGCTTTGGTCCACATTCTTTTTTGCTTTCACAGTTTGTGCTGAAAAGTCAGATGTGATTCTGATAGGTTTTCCCTTGTATGTAACTTGTTGTTTTTCTCTTGTGGCTTTCAGAATTTTGTCTTTGTTTTGGGTAGCTAGCATTTTAACTATGATATGGTGGGGGGAGTTTCTTTTCTGGTCTAGTCTATTTGGTGTTCTACTTGCTTCTTGTATTTGCATGGGTTTGACTTTTTTTAGTTTGGGGAAATTTTCCTCTATTTTTTTGTTGACAATCTGGTCAATACCATTTTCTTGGGACTCTTCTCCTTCCTCTATCCCTATGATGTGGAAGTTTGATCTTTTCAGTGTCCCACATTTCTTGGTTGTTCCACTCTTGTGTATTTTTAAATTTTTCATAGTCTTTACTTGAACTTTTTAGTTGTTCTGTGTTGTCTTCTAGGTCTGATATTCTTTTTTCTGCTCCCTCCATTCTGCTTGTGAGCCTTTTTCCCATTCTTTCCTCTTGATTGGATGACTGTTTTATTTCCCCCTATTTTTTCCTTCCTGTGTTTTCCTTACTATTTCCATTTCCTTTTGGAGCTTCTCAAACTTCTCAAGAAAATTGTAGCTTATTGGTTTCCTTTTTCATTTCAGTGTAGGATCTTTTCAGTCTTTCCGCTTCCTTCCGGAGTTTGTCATTTTGTCCCTCTAGCTCTTTCTGGAATCTGTCATTTTCTCCTTTTAGTTCTTTCCGAAGTTTATCCTTGTCTTCCTCTAGGTCCTTTCTGAGTTTTTCATTCTCTCCCCTTAGTTTTATGATTTCTTTGAATAGATCTGTGTTTGTTATTTTGGGATCTGTGTCCTGGGTTACCTCTATGGAGATCCCATGGTAGGAGTCCTCCACTGGCTCTGTAGAGTTTGGTGTGGAGTTGTTTTGTGCTTTTCCCATATTTTTCTTTCCTTGTGCTCTCAGCATGTGGTTAGCTTTTTGCCTGTATTCTGATGCGAATTTTGAATGTCTCTTCACTTTGTTGAAGGATTGCCCTCCTTGATTCCTTTGGGTGTCTTTGTTATATTCTCCTTATGAATGGAATGATGACTTATCTGGGTTTTAGGCTTTCAATTTTGGTTATATATTGGAAGGTATAGTTCACTTCTCCTTTTCTGTTCTGCAGGAGCTGGGTGGGTAGCAAACTGGGTAACACCTTCTGAACCCTGTATTCCCTCATCTGCCAGCCTCTCTCTCCTGGGTTTCAATTGGGGGTTCCAGGTGGCAGTGGGGGGGTGTTGCTGGCTTAGCACACACACCGGTACCCTCTGTGCTCAAGCCTCAGCTCCTAGCTCCCAAGGCCTTTTGGGAAACCTTTCCCAGTCTACAGGACCCACTGGTCCACTCAGACTCTGTCCCCCCACTGGAACATGAGCGGCACATAAACCGCCACCAAATACTTGCCCAGCACTCTGTGTTTGAGTCTCAGCTCCTAGCTCCCAAAGCCTTCCAAATAAGATTATTTCTTGAAACCATTTTATTAGTTTTTGTCTCAGGCCTTGAAGGAGAGTAGTTAATAGCAGTACCATACACCCATAAAGTATCTAACTGTAATAGCACTTTGTGCTGGATAGCTTTAGTGTCATCTTGACACACCTGGGTTGAGGGAGCCTCAACTGAGGAATTGGCTCCATTGGATTGGCCTGTGGCCACATCTGTGGAGTATTGTCTTGATGGTCGAGCAGTGTGGGAGGGCCTGGCCCACAATGAGTGGTGCCACCCTGGGCAGGTTGTTGTGTACAGTATAAGAAGGCAGGCTGGGCATGGGTCAGGGGAGCAAGCCAGTAAACAGCATTCCTCCATGGCCTGTGCTTTAGCTCCTGCCTCCAGGTTCCTTCCCTGAGTTCCTGCCTTAGGCTCCCTAAGTGATGGACTATAACCCAGGAGATGTGAGCTGAATAAACTCTTTCCTCCCCAAGTTGGTGTTAGTCAGAGTGTTTTGTCACAGCAATGGAAGACAAGCCAGAACACACTTGTACAGTTAGTAATTTTTTAACCTAGACAAATAAATTACACAAATGACCATAGAAGTTTAATTATATTAATAGAGTTGCACCTGAGTTGGAGGGGCCAGTTCCAGCTTGGAGGCTTTTTAGAATTGTACAAATGCATATTGACATTTACATAAACCCAATTAAAAAGTGTTAACACCAAAAAGTATAAACCAAATTTTGTATAGGTTGAATCTGTAAGGTGATTTTAAAACACAGGAATTTAGAAAGTTATAGGGGTTAAAACAAAAATACTCATACATCCATACACACCTGAGTACGTGCACACATACCATACAAGCATATTCAAACATATGTACAAAGGAAAAAAGGTTGTGAGACCAATCTGAGAGAAGGAAGTTACATTGTGTATTATGTTCAATGAGAAAAGGTCATTTCCACAATTAAGGTTGGATCTGAGTCTTCACAGAGGTCCACTGTCTGTCTCCTGAATATTGGGATGAAAGCTGCACCTTCAAAGCACAATGAAAGATGAACCACTGTCCCCATGCAAGAGTGTCTGAGGCTTCATGCTTCCCAGTCACACACAGAATACTGTAAAGCCAGCCCTTCCCCCACCAGCCATCAGATGTTTCCAGAGCAGGCGAGGGGCACAGAACAAACATTGGACTAAATTTACCAGAGTATTTACAAACAGCTACAAACTGAAAAGTAGAACAGCTTCATATTTTGCCTTTGGTGTTTTCAAGGCAGGGCTCCCCACAGTCAGAGCCAGCTTGGAGCTCACTCCATAGACTAGGCCACTCCTGATCTCATAGACACCCACTTGGATTAAAGGTATGGGCCACTACACCTGGTTCTACAAGCCTGGAATTTACAAGCTCAATTTGTATCATTGAAGACTGGCCTCTAAAGATTTGGGGGGAAGTTAGCAGACAAAAAGAAGATCTCAGCAGAATTAAACACTATTCACACTATTTAACACTATTCACAGAAAATTTTTTAAGGAGGACTTTTAAGACACATTTAAACTGTGGCTGGCTTTTCACAAACTTCCATGCAAGCCAATGTTGGTAGAATAATTCCTGGGTAGAGAGTTGCCTCTGCAACCCAAGCCAGACTGTGCGAAGGTGTACCTCTAGAGGAGACTTGCAGCAAAAGGCTTGAGCTTGCTCCACAGGCACAACTGTCCTCCCTGCCTCTGTGACCTTTGCCACATGAACTATGGCCAGAAGGCAGAAGCCTAAGGGCTTCTCCTAGGGGCCAAAACTGAGGCTGCAGAGTAGGTTTTGAGCCCATTTCAAAACCTTTAGAAGGCAAGTAGATGAGAGAGGAAGAGCTCCTCTCAAAATTTCTCTGAATACCCACAACCTGGGAAGGCTGGTGAAGCAACAGATGCCCCTAATCTAGGGAAGCCAAAACAGAACCTAGGGGCTTGATAATGGTGTCCCACCGAGTGGGTGAAAACCCACAAGAGAATGCAAGTTTCCAAAGCCTATCAGAGAAATGGTCTCTGGCACATAGGCCAAGTCCCCATCAGTGCCATCCACAGTACACCAGCAGACTCAATATGAGAATTCCCTCTGCCTCCATCATTAGTCCACGCCTTCACTGACTTGGATATGCTAAACTTTCTCCACGCCACAACTTGAAATGCAACATATACAGCAAACCACAGCACACAGTCAACAAACATATGCCATACATCACAAAACAATTCCTCCTGCAACATAGCTTCCTGAAATGTATCATGTTCCATCTTGTAGAGATTCTAGCTTACTGAACTGGTCTCCATGCCCCATGATTGTGGTGACATATGTAGGAAACTTTCTTTTTATGCCAAACAGGGACCACTCAGCCCTGCTAAGGGGAGTAGGGAGCTGACACCTCGGCAAAGAGGCCAGCTGGCTACTTCCCATAGCCCAGTCTGGGGTACTTTCAACTCAGGTGCTTAGCCTGGACCCACGAGACACATGTTCCACTCTTGGACGTGGCTTCTCACCTGCCCAGAGACTGGACAGGAATTTCAGGCTGATGGATGATTGCTTCCCTTCAGCCAATACCCACTCACAACACCAGCTACCCAGATTGGTGATCCGCAAAGGAATCTCTTTCCAACCCACTGGCCACCAGAAAGAAATGCAGGCCTAGTTTCGCCTGTATGTGAGCAATAATTAATAAAAATAATGGCCTATAATTCATGATTATGTTACTATAAAATTCAAATTTACTCCTTGCTACAGCCTGCTTTTATAAAATAAATGATGTTAGTTCCCAGAGCCAATCATAGGCCCCCAAATTCTGTGGTACTACATACCTTGCCCCACCCAGCATCATGCACCTAGGCCATGCTGCTTGCTCCTCTTTGTGGCAGTGCTAGTTGGAAAACCAGCCCACAATTCAAGCTGGATTTCCTAAACTATTCTGCAGAAGAAAGCAGCTGATGTTCTCTAAGGCTGGGTTTGATGGGAGCTCAGGGAATTCTGGGTGCTAATTGTTCAGGGACAGAACACAGGGTAGTGGGAAGGTGGAGGTGCCTTCTCAGCAGTTTGCAGGGAGGATATGATTGAACTGTCATCCACAATAACAGACTTAATATCAGCCTTTTCTGTCTGTTCAGAGTTCCAATGCAAAAGCATGTGCTTAGCAGATAAATGTTTCAATATGCTGCATTGGAGCAGACAAAACTACAGAGCCACTGTGGTGGTTTGAATGAGTGTCCCCAATAGGCTTTAAGTATTCAGACATTTGTCTGCAGTTGGTGGCACTGTTCTTGGAGGTCTTAGAAGGTGTGGCCATGCTAGAGGAAGTACGTTATTGGGGGCAGGCTTAGTGAGTTTAACAAGCCTCGTGGTCTCCAGTGACTCTCTGCTTCCTGTGCTCATTGCTAGATGAGACCCTCGGCTTGCTTCTCCAGCTCCAGCTGCCATGCCTCCTGCCACAATGGAATCATCAGTCATAAGCTCAAATAAACTCTTCCTTTTATAAGTTCCTTGGTCATGGTGTTTTATCACAGCAACAGAAAAGTGACTAATACAGTAATTTGGTACCAGAGAGTGGGCTGTTCGCTGTGAAGAACCTGAGCATGTGGATGTTTGGAGAAATGTTGAAGACTTTGGAACTTTGGGCTAGAAAGGCTGTTGACTACTGTAAGCAGAGCTTAAAAGGCCATTCTAGTAGAAGCCTGGAAGAAAGCATTGCTGCAAAAAATGTGGTTCCAGAAGAAAATACTTAGGCAGCAACTGGGATATTTTTTTTTTTTTGGTCTTTTTGAGACAGGGTCTCCCTCTAGCCCCAGCTGTCCTGGAACTCACTCTGTAGACCAGGCTGGCCTTGAACTCACAAAGATCCGCCTGCCTCTGCCTCCCGAGTGCTAGGATTAAAGGCGTGCGCCAC
>VZQC01011142.1:431719-452201 GCA_009823505.1 Rhizomys pruinosus | reverse complement strand
TTTTTCTTTTTTAAGCCTACAGCACCCGGTATTCCCAGGCAGTCTCCCATCCAAGTACTAACCAGGCCCGACCCTGCTTAGCTTCCGAGATCAGATGAGATCGGGCGCGTTCAGGGTGGTATGGCCGTAGACTGTATAGTGTTCTTTTTACATTTTCCCCTGCAGTTTCTTCCTTTCTTCTTCATTTGCTAGAACATGGTGGTGCAGTGGTACAAATTAGTTCATTGGGCAGTTGATATTGGATGGTGTTCCCTGGCGGCAGTATTAGCAGCTCCAAAGAATACCTCAGACTGGGCTGCATAATATCTGCCTCTGCTGCTACGGATGAGTAGCATAAAATGTCTGCATTGGCATCTTTATGCTCAGAGGTGGGGATCTTTATGCTGGTGTTGAGTGTGGGGACAGTAAGCTCTTTCCAAGACCATGGCATGAGCCATGGCCTTGAGTTCAGCTGTGCTAATGGATCCGTCCAACAAATCATTGCCAGTGCTGGGGGATGTAGACCGTTTGCTGGATTTGTCCATCTGTCCATTGGCATGGTCCAGCTCCTTCTTCTGCTCTAGTTTCTTTGGTGGAGAGTATACCAATGACATATCTACTCCCCAGGGGGCAACGTATCTTCCTTTACTGGAGGGTGTCAACACTGCAGGTAGAGGGGAGCAGGAGTGGTGGCAGCCACACCAGAGGTCTCCACCTTTCTTGCAGCTACCACAGCTGCCCTGGTTGGTGAACCTACCACTTCTCCAGGACTCTTAATTGGGCTTTTCTGCCTTGTTGATCTTAGAGGAAGCCAGTAGGGCTCAGGTTTGGTCAATCACCTCCCCTTCCCCTAACACATACATGTGCAAATCCTACATATCTTGGTCTCTATTTTACCCCACATTCATTCATCTCCAGGAAAACGTGCTCCCTGCTTTTTGTCCATAGATTTGGAAAGGATGACCAAAGAGAAAGTAATGTTAAAAAAAAAAACCCTCATTTATTGAAGGGAATAATGATAAATATTTGAAAAATCTATATTAGATACGGAAAATTTTGTAATGGTGTTAATTGGTCATCCTTTTCAGCACCACAACTGTCACAGTAAAAGCACAAACCATTATTTTGCAAAATTAAAACATCATTTGCTGAAGATGCTGTGTTTCTTCCATTGAGTCTTTTTGGCCTCTTTGTCAAATATGACATGGCTGAAATTGTATGAGCTCAAGTTTGGATCTTCAGTTTTGTTCCGTTGGCCATTTGTGTGTGTGTGTGTGTGTGTGTGTGTGTGTGTGTGTGTGCCAGTTCCAGGCTGTCTTTATGACTATAGCCCTGTAACACAGCTTGAAGTCTAGTAGAGTGATTGGCCCTGTATTGTGCTTTTTGCTCAGGGTTGCTTTTGCTATTCAGGGTCTTTGTTTTTCCATATGAATTTAAGGATTTTTTTCCCAAATCTGTGAAGAAACTCATGAGTATTTTAATTGGGATAGCATTGGATTTGTATATTAATTTGGGTAGAATGAACATTGCTACTATATTAATTTTTCTAATACATAAACATGGGAGGTCTTTTCATTTTCTGATGTCTACTTCAATCTCCTTCTTCAGGGGTTTAATTTTTTGTTGTAGATATTTTTGGTGTCTTTGGTTTGATTTATTCCTAGATATTTTATTTATTTATTTATTTATTTATTTATTCATTTATTTACTTATTTTGAGATTATTGGGAGTGAGTCTCCTTATAGTCCTCCTCCAGTTGCTTGTTGGTGTAAAGAAAGACTACTGATTTTTCTAGGTTAATTTTGTATACCCCCACTTTACTGAAACTCTTAATCATTTCTAGTTTTCTGGTGGAGTTTCTACAGCAAATGGTGCTGGTGAAACTAGATCACCATTTGTAGAACAATGAAATTAAACCCTTACCTCTCACCTTGTTCAAAAATCAACTCCAAATGGATCAAAGACTTCAACATGAAACCCAAAACTCTGAAGGTGATAGAAGAAAACTTTGGTAGCAACCTATAAGACATAGGCTTAAGAAAAGACTTTCTAAATCAAACAGCCACCATGCAGGAAATAAGGTCAACAATTGAGAAGTGGAACCTCATTAAACTCAAAAGCTTCTGTACAGCAAAACAATCAATAAAGTGAAGAGATAACCCACAGAGTGGAAGGAAACATGCATCAGTGATATATCTGACAAACCATTAACTTCCAGAATATATAAACTACTCAAAAAACAAATACCTAAGAAAACAAATGATTCACTCAAAAGATGGAGTAAAGACCTGAACAGAGACTTCACAACTGAGGAACTAGAGATGGCTGAGAAACATCTTAAAAAGTGTTCAACGTCACTAATAATTAAGGAAATGCAAATTAAACCCACTCTCAGATATCATCTCACTCCGATAAGACTGGCTAAGATCAAGAAAACAGTGAGTCACGAAATGCTGGAGAGGCTGTAGGGAAAGAACACTCTTCCACTGCTGGTGGGAATGTAAACTTGTACAACCATTATGGAAGACAGTGTGGAGAACTCTTTTTTTTTTTTAATTTAATTTTTATTGATGGTTTGTGCATTTCGTACATCATTTTCCAATTCAGATCAGTCATATTTCCCTTTCCCATCCCCCCCACCCCCACCCCATCCCAGATCATGTATTCTGCCATAACTGTCCTGCATCTTTCAGGTTTTTTTTTTTTCATCTTTTTTCAGCTATATAGTGATAAATCATGAGTACAAGCATCCTCATGCAAAACCAATCTACAGACTGTTGTTGGCCCAAACCCCCACAGTCCCACCATCCAGCGGGGGTTGACAGGTTGTTTGTTCAATCCAGGTGATCAAATGAGTGTCCAGACTACATCGTCTGTAGTTTACATTACACCCCAATGCAAGCCTTTACCATTCTACCACGCCCCCTCTTCCGCCGATTGTTCCCTAGGCTGCAAAAGGGGCACAGGGGATAGAAGGTAAAAACTGTCTCTCTCTCTTGGAGCTGTTGTCGTTGGATTGGGTCAATTCTTGGCTGTTTCCTTTCATGGGCTGACTTCGTTTGTTCAGGAGTAACGTCTGATGATCCTACTAATGAAGTGACAAGAGCAATTAGATATATAGGTATTAAGCAGCACTAACTAGTTATGTAGGTTACTTTGGCATAGACATACATGTTTGGATGATATGTTAACCATCGACTTACATTTTTACCCCCTGTTAAATATGACAGGTCTTACTGTGGCTATAACATCTCCTAACCTGTAGAGGATGTAGGCTTGTGGCTATCAGCCATGGGTTATTTCTCCGAGGAGGAGGCCAAGTAGTCCAAGTATGATTTGGGAATATAAGGCAATGGCTGCCACTGCTGCACAGTATTTTCCAGGCAATATATGTGTGTGAGTTGTAGCTGTGCTGATGGTGGGGTCTTGCTTGACTCAAGGGAACCCGTAGTGGCTTTATTGCTTAGTGGCCTTTGGTAACACTCTCTGGCATGCCAGAGGCCAATTGTACACTTGCATGTGCAGTTCAATACATCCCTCCCATGTTACGTATAAGACAACTGTCTTCTGGCGACTCATGGGTTAAAAAAAAGGTGGGGGGGATACCCGGACAGGCATGAAAACCTGTAGACAAAAAAACTTGCATTTCATAATCTTAAAACTAACCTCGGGAAAAGATTTGTTTGTTCAACAGGACAAAACGTCACCACCTTAACGGCTGAGGAAAGATAAACGGTGATACAGCTTTGCATTTGTGTAGGATGTACCAGAAAGTGTCGACAGAAAGGTTGACCCGTCTTTACATTGAAAGGAAGAAAAGCCTCGATTGCCATAACATCGAACCCTTCTTTGGAGAACTCTTAAAAGACTCAAAATGAGTCTACAAACTGAACCATTCATACCAATACTGGAGATATACCCAAAAGACTCATCATACTGCAAAGATCCATGCACATCTATGTTTATTTCAGCTTTCTTCACTATTGTGAACAGAGCTGGAAGCAACCCAAATGCCCATGACCTTATGAGTGGATAAAGAAAAATGTTGTTATCTTCACATGGATCTTTTTCAGAGGTAAAGAATGTGAATTTATGAATTTCATGTCACTGATGGGAACTTGAAGCCATTATGTTAACTGAAGTAAGCACAGTCCCAGAATAACAAATGACAAATGGTATCACTCACTTGCGGATGCTAGCATCAAATCTCTAGTTGAAAGGCAAGCTGAACAATGTTAATGATATATATATATATTTTTATCTGAAAGCAACTGTGCCCTTGTAATATGAATACCTTAATGGGTTCTAGAATTAACCTACCATTTATTTTCAGACTTTGTAATTTTAGTATATGGGTGGAGGGCATGTATTAATATTATACAGTAATATAAAATTAAAGGAAAATGTGAATTCCTAAAAATATTTTGGAGTTAACATACAGTTTATTTTCAGAGATCATAATTTTGGTATATATGTGAAATATATAGGCATATTTTAGAGCAATAAAAATCGGAGGGGACAACAACAACAAAAGGGCTGCCTCAAAGAGCTGACTGAAACAGTTAACTTCTGTCCCAAACAATAAGCCTCTGCAAAGAATAACGTTAAAAAGAATGAGAAAAATATGCAAGATATGTATGGCAGAATTCATGAACTGGGGGATGTGGAAAGGAGAATGATTCTAAGTTGGATTGAGAAATGTATGAAATACAAAAAACATCTATAAAATTATTTTACAAAAAATTAAAATAACATATTCAACTATGGCATTGTAGTTACTGTTTCTGATTAATTTAAGTAATTCAAGAACTTTTAACCAGTATCTATTTTTAAAATGAGTGATGAATATCCCAATCCTCATGTCAAAATGCTGAATAATTTGTATAAACTTAAGACAAACATACTGAGGAGGAATATCCTTTCTAGATCAAATCTTCAACACCCATCTTTATTCTAGAAATATGTGCCTGAAATGACATATGCTTCAAGAGCACACTCCTTGTCTGTTTCAAGGCCATTAAGAATAAAATTAGAAAAAATTGGTTGTGGTCAATTCTTCAGCTACAGATTGAAATGCTTTTTGACTTAGAATGAAAATTATAGCTCAAGGATATCAGTGAATCCACCTAAGGAGACTACCTCTGAAGCAGTGAGTGGTCATCGAGACCAAGCTCCTTTAACAAGAAAACTCTTTAATTGTTATTAACAGAAAAAGAATGAAGTGACACTTGGAGAATAATATGCCTTTTACATTTGACTAGTTCTAAAAAATAATTTATTATTTTATTTTTGTATGAGTGTATGCCTGCATGTATGTAAGTGCACTCATGTTAGGCAATGCCCATGAAGGTCAGAGGAGGGCACTGGACCAGATCCCTTGGAATTGTGGCTATAGAGAGTCCTTCGCTGACATGTGGGTGCTGGCAATCAAACCCTAGGTCCTCCTCTACAATAGCAGTCATTGATCTTGACCAATGAGCCATCTCTCTAGTCCCTTGGCCAGTTTTTATAATGGTCTTAAGCAGACTGCTTTTACTGGTATCTTTGTCATAATGTCACAGTGGTATTTCTCCCTCCAGTTGCAGTCTCTTTGGTCCAACCAATGGATCAATGATTTGCAACAACTTTAAATTTCCTGTCCCTGGGGAGAATCTATACTAAGTAGAGGGTGATGTAATTCTGGAGGGAAAACATCCATGGCTGCGTCAAGAATTCTACTTGGGCTTAGAATGATATTATCTTAGGCTTCTTGAAACACATCTAGAAGGGGACCACAGATGTTTGCCTGCCACTTCAAATAATTCTTTAAGTAGGAGATTGCAAATGCAAGTAACGCTATGGATAAAGCAGCAACTTTAACTTTTGTGTGGATGAAGAGGCCACTGAAAAGTTCCCAAAGGTGGCTACTGCAGAGTTAAGTAAGTCATAGTATTAGAACTGGAGCAGAAGAAAGTTGGGAGGGAGCCCAAAGAATAGAAGACAAGGAAAATACAAATCTTAAAGAAAATTCAGTGGACAGTGCTTTAGAAGCTTTGGAGATAGTAATAAGCTCTTTAGAAGTTTATAAATAGAGTTTTCAATCCTGAAAGGTTTTCAGTAGAAGATTGGAATGCTAATGGTGCATTATCAGCTCACAACAAAATCTATGATGAATAATGAAACAATCCAAAACCATGAGTTTATTTCTGAAAACGGCAATATTTTCTCAAGCAAAACCTTAGGGATGCCTTTCAGAGGGTTTACAAAGGCAGGCAATATTAACAGGGGAAGCTCTAGGCATGAGTCATTGACAAAATATACATTTGTGTGGAATGTTAATATTGAGGATCTTGACTGTAGGAGGGGATATAGGATGTGGTAATATAAAAGGTAGAAAAGGAAATAATGGAATGCAAAAGGGTAAATGGAGTGGAGGATGAGAGGACAGTGTAGAAATGGATAACTAACACTAATGCCCTTTTGAATGAGTTATATGGAAACCTAACACTACAGAAGCTTCTTAAAATCTATACATACAGCCACGTGTAGTTGTGTATGCCTGTAATCCCAGAACTCGGGAGACAGAGGCAGGTGGAATTCTGTGAGATCAAGGTCAGCCTGGTCTACAAAATTAGTTGTGGGAAAGGAGGGGCTGCAAGGGGACCCTGTCTCAAAAAGACAAAAAAAATCTTTACATGTATATTTGAAAAATAATTGCTTTGGAATTACCCTGCAATGGGGGGACTATGTTGCCACCAAGCACTACAGAATAACAAATAAACAGACCAATACCAGGAATGGGCTCTGTCATTTGGAGGTGTCTACAATGGTGTCCCATGTATCTTTCAACAATACTTGATAATACCATAGCTATTGGTTACCTACCAGAACTTGCTAGGAAGTCCCTATTTTTGAAAACATGACATACATGAATGATAGAACAAACAAGGAGAAATCAAGCTTGCACTGACCTCAAAGCTTCATTACTACTGGCTAAATTTCATAGTGTTTGAAGTGCTATACATGCTGCCAGAAGAGAAAAGTTATCATCATCTCTCAGCTATAAATACTGTGAGCTACAACAACCATGTCCTCATAACATATGTATATTGGTGCCATACTGGCAAGTATGTTAAGAGAGTTGCTGATAGCTTTATGATTGGATGTAGGGCTTGCTTCAAAAGATGGGATACTTACCAAGCATTTTTTTTTGTCTTTTCAAGACAGGGTCTCCCTGTAGCCCCAGCTGTCCTGGAATTCACTCTCTAGACCAGGCTAGCATTGAACTCACAAAGATCCACCTGCCTCTGCCTCCCAAGTGCTAGGATTAAAGGCATGCATCACCACACCCATTTTTTAATATTTTATTTTTATTACTTATGTTTTATGGGTATGAGTGTATTGCCTGCCTGCACATAAGTGCACTTGTATTCTGCAATGCTCATGGAGATCAGAAGAAGGTATCAAATCACATGGAAATGGAGTTAATCGTTGTGACCCCCTTCATCCAGCAAAAGAAGATGCAACACGAGAGCAATCTTCCTCAAGCAGTTTATTCGGGTACCCTTACATCCACTCTCTCCCTTTCCCTTCCCGGTTCACCACCTATAAGGCATGTCACAACCAATCAACTTCCACCACGTGGGTCTAAAGGATAGGATATCTCTATGTGGAACAGAGGGCTTCAGCAAGGCCAAACCAAATAAGGACATGTTTACTGCATGGAGCGCTCACCCCCGTGGGGGTGGGAGGCGGAAACCGGCGCCATCTTTGAGGCGCGGCACTCCGCAGCTCCCAACAGTTCCCCCTTTTTGTTTTAATAGAGCATGGTCTCGAGGCCGCAGATGGCTGAATTCAACAATCCCCCCTGTCTTAGGATCATTCCTTCATTAAACCTGTCATAGGATACCCCATCGCCCTGAGGGTTCCATGCCTTAGGTAGAAGGAAAGTTGCCCGTCTCTGAGTAGGATCGTGAAGACATTCAGGGGCGACACGACCTTTAAGATTTTTGCATAATTGAGAGCCAAGCTTGTGGGGAATGTCCATCTTCAATGGCAGCAAAAGCCTGTGCTAGTAAAGCCATGTTCCGCTGTCAAGATACTCTCATTTTACAAAGACACCACAGGAAGAGGAAAGATACGAACAACATTACGCATGCCAAGGATCCCAACCCCGCCCATTCCTTGAGATGATTCATGGCTGTTGAGATCCAGGATGACAGTCCGATGGCAAGGTCCAGGTCCACTCGCGTTGAATTCACTGTCACTATTTCCACTCTTAGTTGGGTCACCAATCATTCAAACTGCTCAGACCAGTTTCCTAGAAGATAGCTAGAAAGTTGTTTAGATAGATTTGCAGCATGGGAAAAGTTATTATACTGAATACTAGTTACGCAGAGGCCTGAATGTTTAAATTCACATCCTAATTGTGCTATTTGCCACAATATATCTATCTCTTCCTGGACAAGATCAATGCGTTGATTAACAATCATCAGTCCTCCTTTCAGGAGGATGTTGATATGTAGCTGAGTGTCCAGGGCCTGGGCAACATTGGAGGACAAGTTATTTAAGGCCAAGGCCAGAATTTCCCCCAATTAATGCCCAAACAATGTGGAGCATATTTAGGTTGGCGGGGTGCTTGTTCTTCCCCATGCTTAGCTGGCCACCATCCACTAATCCAAGAGGCATTGGCAGAATGACAGGGTCCATAGGAATCCTCTGGCAAATCAAACCAAGCCGCTATCTGATTATACATCTGAACACATTTTGAATTTTCGCTAATATTTCTAACCTTAAGAAAATATGGACTACCACTTAATGCAAAACTTCTATTTTCATTAATACTGGCTATTCCTACATCTAAGGGCAAATAGGGTACATCCCAAGATGAATTAGTACTAAAAAGGCGAGGGAAAAGCTTAGCATCATGGCGAACTGGCATTGGTCTCGGGAACACCGACAGTATCCCCCATCGCGGATCCATCCGGGTTGGTGTTACCAGACTCAGGATCAGCGACAGCAGCGTCAGCAGGGGAATCTTCATCCTGAGAAGTTTTGTTACACTTTCTGGTGAGTCTTTCTGGCACCCACACGGGGTCAGTTCGATTCTGTGGAAAAACACAAACAGAGCCTCTCGCCCAGACCAGGACTGGGTCCGGTCCATTCCACTGTCCTGTAAGTATATCCTTCCATTTCACATATCCTTTTTCCTTTCCTTCACGCCACTGATGTCGATCAGCAGCAGAATTATTATTATTGTCCAAATTTAAAAAATTTAAAGTGAAGAGAGTTAATAAGAGCCTATCTTTTGGCCATTTGTTCTTCCCAATTCCCCCTTTTTGTTTTGATAGACACTCTTTCAACGTGCGATGAGCACGTTCTATAATTCCCTGTCCTTGTGGATTATAGGGTAGACCGTGAGAGCAGACAACATTTATCTGCTGACAAAATTGGGTAAAGGAAGCAGAGGTATAAGCAGGACCATTATCTGTCTTCAGAGAAAGGGGTTTTCCCCAGGCTGCCCAAGCTTCAAGGCAATGTGTGATTACATGGCATGCCTTTTCTCCAGTCATGGGTGTGGCGTGTATCACGCCAGAGTATGTATCAACAGATACATGCACATATTTTAGTGTGCCAAACTCTGGAATATGTGTAACATCCATCTGCCAAGTATGAAGGGGCATGAGCCCTCTGGGATTGACTCCGAGGCTGGGAGGATGAAGATGAATGACACATCTGGGACAGTCTAAGATAATTTTGCGGGCAGTATCGCGCGGAATATGAAATCTATGCTGAAGTGTTTTGGCAGGAACATGGAATAACTCATGGAACTTTTGTGCTTGCTCAATCGCAGATGCAAAGAAGATAAGGGGTACTCGGGTTAAACTATCTGCCAGAGCATTTCCTTTAGTTAGAGGCCCAGGCAGACCTGAATGAGCTCTTATATGTTGAACATAGAATTTTTCAGTTCTGGCCCAGATCAGATCCTGAAGATTTCTAAAATCCGGGCCTACAGAGCTGTTATGTTTAATGGGTCCGGCCGTCTCCAAGATGTTGACAGCATTTACTACATAGGAGGAGTCTGATAAAAGATTAAAGGCAAAAGGACAGGCCTTGAATACTTCCACCACGATTTGTAATTCTACCTTCTGTGGGGAACCTGGCTGGAATTGGAAAATTGTTGGCTCGTGAGAGTCCATAACAAAGGCTCCACAGCCTGTCTTTGAGCCATCAGTAAAGATAGTGGGAACTCCGGGTAAAGGTTGAGTGGAAGTCACCTTAGGATACACAACAGGATGCTCCTTAAAGAAATGTATTAGAGGATGTTTAGGCAAATGGTTATCAAAAGAACCATCAAAGCTACAGCAAAGGATGGCCCAGTCATCAGTGGTACCAGCCAATACACGTACTTGATGCTGGGTATAAGGCGTAATTATCAAGTTGGGTGACTTTCCAAAATGTTGAAGAGAAGATTGAATACCGGATAAGGCTAATTTTGCCACTGTTGATGGGTAATGTTCAATAGATTGTGATGGAGAAATGTGCGGATGAATCCAAAGAAGAGGACCATCTTGCCAGAGTAGGCCAGATGGCTGTTTAAAGGTGGGAAGTATACACAAAGAAATAGGAGCATCCGGCGCCCATCGCCGCAAGAACGCCTTCTTTAATGCCTCCTCCAGCATGTGGAGGGCCTCTCTTGCTGGTGGAGTCAAAGATCTAGGGGAGTCCAAAGCTGGTTCACCCACTAGGATCTCGTAAAGTGGTTGTAGTATATGATTGGGTATTTTAAGATAAGGTCTTAGCCAGTTAATATCTCCCAACAACTTTTGAAAGTCATTGAGGGTGGAAAGGTTATCCTTTCTTAGTTCAACCTTTTGAGGAACAATGCAGTCAGGTAAAATGTGGGCACCTAGGTAATTTATTATCGTGTCCTTTTGAACCTTTTCAGGAGCAATAAATAGGCCTTTATCTTCTAATGTTTTTATAAGGACACAATAGGCATGATTTAGAGTGTCTTCATTTTTATCTGCTAACAGGATATCATCCATATAATGGACACATTTAACTGAAGGAAATTGCTGTCTTACTGGGATTAGGGCATTGTCTACATACAATTGACACATGGTGGGACTGTTGGCCATACCTTGGGGCAACACCACCCATTCAAATCTAGAATCTGGTTTTTCTTGATTGCATGCTGGAACAGTAAAGGCAAACCTTTGGGTATCTTTTGAACAGAGAGGAATGGAGAAGAAACAATCTTTTATATCTATTGTAATCAGGGACCAATGAGCTGGCAAAGCAGACAAAAGAGGGAGGCCACGCTGAACCAGTCCCATGATCTGCATTTGTTGGTTAACTGCTCTGAGATCATGAAGTAGTCTCCATTTTCCTGATTTCTTTTTTATTATAAAAATGGGAGTATTCCAAGGAGACACAGACAGTCGGATATGGCCAAATTCTAATTGTTCCTGTATTAACTCTCTTGCTGCCGTTATCTTTTCAGAGGATAGTGGCCACTGAGGAACCCAAACTGGATCCTCTGTCTTCCAAGTAATGGGAATACTGTCCCCAGTGGCCACTATGAAAAACCCAAACCTTCTTTTCCTTGTCTTTTTTGAATAGTAATCGGACTACTGTGTCCTTGGTGATATTTTCCTATACCTTTCCCTGGCATATAACCCATTGTCGTCATAATGTTTCTGGCCGTGTCTGAGTATTCATTGGAGGTGAAAACCCATGCTTTGTAAGATGTCCCTTCCCCATAAAGAAATTGGCAGTTCAAGTACATAAGGTTGTATAGTACCTGTATGGCTTTCTTTGTCTTTCCAAGTTAACAGTCTAGCACTCATATCAGGTGTCTTTGCAAATCCCAAACCTCTCAAGGTCTGGTCAGAGGTCTGAATGGGCCATCCTTTTACCCAACCTTTTAATGCTATAATACTTCTATCTGCCCAGTGTCTAACAGTCCAAGAATCTTTTTGTTCTCAATGCTTAATTCTAAAACTGGGCGTTGACCAAGATCCATAGCCAAAAAGGTAGAGTCAACTCCCGTAGACCCAAATCCTTTGTCTTTTCTTTCCTTATAATTAGAAGGGTATTTGTCATGAAGACTGGGAAGCAATAATAGTTGTGCAATTCTATCCCCAGGAGAGACTGAAACAATTCCACGCGGGGACTCCACCATAATTTTAACTTTGCCTGTATAATTGGGGTTTATAACTTCTGGATGGATGTGAAGCCCCTTTAAGGCAGATGATGAACATCCCAAGAGTAACCCTACAGTACCAAGTTCTAGTGGTCCATGAAAATCAGTATCAATAAGCTGTACTCCCATGCTAGGGGTTAATATGAGCCTGGAGGTGGAGTGGAGGTCCAATCCTGCGGAGCCCGAAGTGGCTCTCCGCGGTCCTGTGGAGGAACAAAAGTGGGCCACCTGCGTGGGCTCTGGGTCTGTTGGATGTCTTCCATTGCCCCATATATTTGTGGGCCCTGGGGACGTGGGCCCTGTAGCCCATTTTTTGAACGAGCTCCTCCATAACCAGCACTAAGAGGTCTACCATTAATGTCTTTCACTGATCTACACTCATTTGCCCAATGATTTCCCTTTTTACATCTTTGGCAAAGGTCTGGTTTGTCTCTGTTTGACTCTCGTTGCAATTCTTCCCTCTCCCTTCTCATAGGACAATGCTCTTTAAAATGGCCTAACTCACCACATCTAAAGCAAGCGCCTGATCTTCCTGGGTTTTTCTTTTGCTTTGAAAGCTGTATGACCACGGCTGCAAGACCGGCATTAGTTAAGGGTCTGCCAATTTCTCTGCAAATTTTCATCCATGCCTCAATGCCTTTGTTTTTGTAAGGATTTATCACTTGCCGACACTCTTTTGTACATTGTTCAAAAGCTAATTGTTTGATAAGTGGCATGGCAGTGTCAGCATTACCAAAAATCCTACCAGCCACTTGAACAAGTCTGGCAACAAAATCAGAAAAGGGCTCAGTAGGTCCCTGTATGATTTTAGTTAGGTTGCCTGTTACTTCCCCTTTATTTGGCAATGCTTTCCAAGCCCTAATGGCAATGTTATTTATTTGAGTATACACTTGGTCGGGGAGATTAATTTGTTGATTGGCGGTGCGGCCTTGCCCCAAAAGCATGTCTCTATCCCAGGCAGCCTGGGGGAGGCCAGCATTTAGATTAATAGCTGCTTGTTCACAGGCAAACTCATATCGCAAGGACTTCCAATCTAGATACTGTCCTGGGCTCAAAACTGATCTTGTCAACTGAGCCCAATCACTCGGGGTCAAGCAAAACCGATTTAAATTTTCTATTTGTGTAACAGTAAATGCAGCACCTACCCCATAACCTCTTACTGATTCAGCTAAATTTTTTATTACTTTAAAGTCAAGGGGTTCATGATATCTTTGATTTTTGCTGGCTGGGTCTACAAACACTGGATAGGTTGTGGCCACTTCCCTCCAGACCTCAGGGCAGAAGGAAATAGAAGAGGCTCTGCCCTGATACTTGGGGGAGGGTCATAAGGAGGAGGCACCGTAGGGCATGGCCTCAAACCCGGAGGTTCCTCTTTTAATGGTCTTTTAGGTTTTGTGCTCTTTGGAGAGATCCCTATTTCTTGTTGTTTCAGACTCCTGATCAACTGCAAAATCTCCTCCTCTTCATCCTCAGGTTCACTCTGATCTGAATCTGAGCTTTCAAGATGGGTCACTTCCTTCTCTACCATTTGACTATCTCTTTTTGATCTTTCTTCCTGTAACTGTTCCAAGGCTGCCTGCCCTCTTTCCAATGCTGGACAGCACTTTTGATCCCCCAAACAGGCACGCACCAACCTCCATATCGGGCGGGTACCAGCCTTAAGCGTGCCTTGCTCTGATGCAAAATCAAGATCTCTCCCCAATTTATCCCAGCTTGTTACTGTCAAACTCCCTGACACTAAGAACCAGGGGGCAATAAAGGTCACATTCTGTCAAAAAAATTAATCAATGTTTTCTTTTTAAGTTATAGCCCCTTTGCCTTAAGCAAGTCTTTGAGGGCATAAAAAATTGGGTGGGTCGGTGAGTTCCCCATGTTAACTCCTTTGGGACACGGCTCGGAAATCCACGAGCTTTCACTTTTGATTCACCAAACAGCGAATTTATCCTTGCCACTTTACCATGGTCTTTGACTTGTCACTCACCGTGACCTTTATCATCCCTCCTTACCCGGGAACTTACCGGCGCCGCCCTGACTGCCCGAGGTTCTGATCAGAAGCGAGGTTCCCCGTCTGGGCCACCACTCATCACGACCCCCTTCGTCCAGCGAAAGAAGATGCAACATGAGAGCGATCTTCCTCGAGCAGTTTATTCGGGTACCCTTACATCCGCTCTCTCCCTTTCCCTTCCTGGTTCACCACCTATAAGGCATGTCACAACCAATCAACTTCCACCACGTGGGTCTCAAGGATAGGATATCTCTATGCGGAACAGAGGGCTTCAGCAAGGCCAAACCAAATAAGGACATGTTTACTGCATGGAGCGCTCACCCCCGTGGGGGTGGGAGGCAGAAACCGGTGCTATCTTTGAGGCACGGCACTTCGCAGCTCCCAACAGTTAATGGCAGTTGTTAGGTTCCAAATGGGTTCTGGAAATCAAACCCTGGTCCTTGGCAAGAGCAGTCAGTGCTCTTACCTGATGCACCATCTCTCCATCCCATATGCAGAGAACCACAACTGGTGGATATACACAGAGTAAGGTATTGCAGAATCCTCAATTCTACAGTAGACATCTATATCTCACCCATTCTTCCCAAGGATAAGGTATCATTGCAGAAGAGGAGGTGGAGAGATTGTGTCAGACTTGATTCATGACTAAAAGGAAATAGCATTTTCCAGACAGCAGGGCTATGGGGCATATGAACTCAAAGCAACTGTGATAGCATACATAAAACCTCTGCAATCTCAAGCCAGAGAAATTCCCAGCATAGAGAGAAGAAGAATGGCCAAGATGCTGTAGCCCTTGTCAAGGAACTATTGGCAATTGAGAGCCTGACGGGAGAGGGAGAGTCAGTTTTCTTTAATGGCAAGATGTCTGCTGATCTAGTTTCTTTCATATTGCTGTGATGAAAACAGTGACCAAAACCAATTTGGAGAGGAAATTATTTATTTGGCTTACAGCACAGTCTATTATCAAAGGAAGCCAATGCAGGAACTCGGGGCAATGGCAAGTGGGAGCAAGCCAGTAAGCAGCATTCATTCCTCCATGGTTTGCCCTAGTCTGCTGTCAATTCTGTGACAATAACACCTGGTAAGCTGACCAGACACCAGGGGATTGAAAGGCTTTTGGGGACATGAATTAGACTAGATGAGTCCTTAAATAAAAATGGAGGCCATAAATTCAGAAAGGTAGTTGTAAAGAGACTGTGGATGTCGGGGAAGGAGTGTAAATAAAATCAAAATACATTCTATGATATTCTCAAAGAATCTGTATAAATATTTAAGAAATAAAATTTAATTGCAAGAATGTTATAGAATTTGGAAATAAAATATTTCACAATCATATAAGGTATTAGACCTAAACATAGAGTCAATTCATTAAAATATGTTTATAAAATACATTAAGATAATATTAATTATAGAATAAAGAATGAACTAAATTCAGTATATGTACATGTGCACTGTCACTGACCAGGATGCCAGAGCAATATCCAGTACAGAGGGCTGGATTCATAATATATAACTTAGAAGTATCAGTTTGTTTTGTAAAACAGCTTTACTCTTCTTTTTTTTAATTGATGCTTTGTGCATTTCATACATCATTTTCCAATTCAGTTCAGGCATATATCCCCTTCCCTTCACCCCACCCCATCCCTACCCATCCCAGATCATGCATTCTGCCATAACTTTTCTGCATCTTTCTCTGTTTTCTTGTTTTGTTTTGTTTTCATTTTTTTAACAATAAGTGATAATCTGTGAGTACAAGCATCCTTCATGTAAAACCAATTTGCGAGCAGTTGTGCCCAAACCCACACAGCTCATGGGTCCCACCATCCAGCAGGGGGGGCTTGTATGTTCAATCAAGTTGATCAAATGAGTGTACAGTCTATATTGTTGTAGTTTCACCATTGTTTAGATGTGTTACACTCAAGCTTACCATTTCATAGAACTTTCCTAATATATTAGGAGCAAGACCATCTCATATAGATTATTTATCAGCTGTAAGCCATAGCCTGGCTTGGCTTTGAAGCAGGCCTTACCATGAAGATCTGTTTGTATATACTCTGCAATGCCTACAGAATGTCAAAACCTCCTGATGATACATTTCTCAGAGGCTGCCTCTGGTGTTAAGCTATAAGCATTGGCATTTCATTTTTCAGTTGGAGGAAATTTTTGCCTATCCTGAGACCTCATATTAGCAACAGTTTGTTAAAATCATGAACACAATAATTTCAGTGATTTCAGAGGTATTTGTGGAAGCCTTTGTTCATAATGAGAAAATTATTTGGTCAGTCATCTAGTTTGTAAGCAATATAAAGCAGGCTTCCCAATTCAACTTGATGTCCAAGTAGCAACACTTTTTTGAATAGCAAGATGAATTCTGATGACTGTTTCTAAGTATCTGTCTTATCCAAATAGACTTCTTTATGGTAGTACATCAACAGTAAATGCAGAGATTAGAATTTGCTAGTCTGGGCTTCAGAAACTGAAAAATGATGTCTGAAATAGACAAAATATCAATAAAAGTATTACATTAAAAAAAGATAAATTTCCATAAGGTGGAATCAGCAGTAGTTTCTGATCCTTGATGGATCATAGTTTATTTAATAACATCCCTAGCTTTTATCTGGGGGGAACAATGTACTTTTCATGTTGGCAAATCTGATTGTCACCTATGTTGGTTGTGAAAATCCACTTACGGAAGAATCATATTTTATTAAATGGGAAACATTTGTAAAAACATTCCAAAGGAGAGATACGAGAAATTCCTCAAAGTCCAAGAATAGTGGGAAGTTCCAATGGAACCAAAATTGTTGGTGATATATCCCAAAAACTTTGGGTTATAATGTCTACTTCAAAATTGCTGAAATAATAGATTTAAAAATATATCAATATGTAAATGATAATAAATACAAAAATTATGGCTATATGAATTAGATTATAAAATCACTGTACAATGTAAACCCATATAGAACCATCACATTATGTTCTATAAAAACCTTCTGTTTATATTAAAAAATAAATGAACAAAACATAGCGAGGAATCATAGTTGGTAACTAAATAGGCAGCATCCTGGATGAGAAAACAAAAAGAATATTTTTATAGGATACATTTTAGAGTCTGTTTCTATGGAAGTTAACAGAGTTAATTTAATTAGCTCCAGTGAAGTTTAAAGGATGGGAGTAGATGAAATAAAGGATGAGGATGATTCATGAACTAAGGTGATTACCAATGGCTTTGATGAAATTACTAGCATTTTAATTTTCCTTCAGCTTCGCTAAATTTCTTCCAACAAGGTGTTTAAAAACTTACTTCTGTAGAGCCCCAGATAGTGAACTGTTAGTCTTGTGGGACATGTGGGTTTTGTCGCAGCAAAAAACTCCTTAGTCAACATACAAATAAATTGTCCTGGCTGTGTACCAAGCAAACTTTATCTGTCAGAACAGGCAGCTGGCCAGAGTTGGCCTGTGAATGTGGGTTTGCTGGCTGCTGCTTCAAACCATAATTATGGCAATTATGATTTTTTTCAATGTTTTTTAGATTTCCACTGAAATTATTACAAAATTATTTGAGGCTTAATAACCCAGAACCAATTTGAGTTACTGACAGTCAACAGAAAAAGTATTTTGTTTTTCCAATAAAGAAGGAGATAGTTATAATGGAAAGTAATGTAAAACTGGTGTTTATTGATTGAGTGAATATCTACCTCTGCTAATAATAATTTGAAATTATTGAGAAAAATGAATATCAGTGCATGATCCTCTATATGTAGCAGACTCTAGTCTATTTGGCCATGAATTTATTCTGAGTAAACACTTTCAATAAATTATAGGTATTTGAAACTTTTGTACAGATTGCTACCACTGATTTAACTGGAAAAAATACTAATTATGACATTTCTGACTCCTGACTTCAACACATACTGTTTTCACTTCCTTGATGCATTTTCTTTTCTCCCCCTACTTTCCATTAAAATAATCATACTGTGATAATATTAACAAAGTATTTGGAAATAGGATTCTTGAGAAAATGACAGTGAGATCAGCATTGATAGCATATCCTAACTTCCTTCTCTCCCCAGCTGTCAGGATTTCAAGAGGACATGTGCAGATTCTGAGTACTTTTCTATCCTTCCTTGATGATTTAATTGAATTCCACCTTCCTTTCTTATATTCATTTATGTGTTTAATATTTGCTTAATGGTCTCAAGTAAAATAGCTTTACTCTCAACTGTGGAGGACCTAGATAATATTTAGTTTGAATGGGTTAAAAATGATTTGGGCCATCTTAAATGTTTTGAACAATGCATTTGGAATGGACAACAACTGAACAAACAATATGTTCATTTCTGTATTAGACACGCTTTAGACAGATAAGGTATTTTATACCTTAGTAATTCATCTACTTTAGTTTACTAAAAACTTCACCAGCAAAGTTTTTTAGCCATCTATCCATTTCATGTTAGTATTATAGAATGGACTTCAACTATTTCTGACCACATGAAAATACAAATAAAATAGCAAGCTGTTTTTAACTTCCATGCCAATTTTCATTGATTGCTAGTGGCTGCTTAGCATATTAAGGTGAGAAATCTTCTAAGCCTACATCTCTGTTCATCTGAGGAGGAAATGCTTTGGAAGATCTGTGATGATTGAGAAGAGGAGCATTTGGGCTGTGTCAGGAGTGCCTTATGCTTCACATCTTTTAATGGAAACATAGATCCATTATCAAAGTGGTACTGTTTAAATAACATCACTATTTCCTCTTTTGCATACTAATGGGTATTTACTTTGATCTTTACATTCTTTCCCTTTTCACTTAGAATACAGATGCTGAATATATTTCAGTTTTAACACCTGTTATGAATATATAAGTTTCTTCCTTGGTCAAATTTTTTTGACCAAGAAGCCAGAAATGTATTAGAAATTGAATGAACTATATGTTTCAATTTTATGTTATATTGAGTCTTGAATAGCAAATACTTAGATGAAAAACAAATACTAGCAGATGAAAAATTAACAAGTAGAAAATATAAAACATAATAGAATGGCAGTGAAAATGGCATTAATATCAGATGCTGGTTGGGCATTTTTACTAACATTACATTATTGTAAAAGGAAAATATTTTGTTAGTGGTGATGATATTTTTTTTTTTTTGAGATATGGTCTCATTGTAATCCTAGCTGGCTGGGAACTCTCTATGTAGACCAGGCTGACGTTGGCTTCACAGATCTGACTGCCTCTGGTTCTTGAGTTTGAAGGTGCTCCCATGCCTAACTTTGAAACTGGTAATATTGTAATGGCATCCCATTCAATATACAAAGTGTTACATGTCATTAAGTTCTCACCTTACTATCAGATGCAGGAAAAAAAATAAGATATGTCCCACCTGTGTCCTTGCTTTAGATAATTCCAAATGAAAATTCCCCTCAGAAGTTATAAAAGTTAGACGTGAAAGTTATTTTCCTCTGTAAAAATTCTGATTCCATAGGAGACGGGTATTAACAAGTGAGAAATAGGGAAAATGTAGAAGGCATGGGAGAAGGGTTAGAAAGAAGTAGAGATAAATAATGCCTAGCTAGTGTGTAAAACCTGAAGAAATTATATCAGTCTAACAACCTAATAACAAATTATACATACAATAATATCTCTACCTGAGTCCATAGCTGAAGGCTACATAACAAGAAACAGTACCAGACAGGAGAAACTCCCTTTCAGTTGTTGGCCAGGGTAGTCCAAGAGACTCCCCAAATTACACAGGCTATTGCCAAAGCCCTTAATCATCTCTCAGAACCTGAAGGTAAGACCCTATTGCTAAAGGCAGAACATACTTTGGAGCAATGGGGCTGGACCTAGCCTGGAAGACACATCCCCTGAAGGCTGGCTCTCATAGCTTTGCAGAGCACAAAGCAAGCTGCTAAAGGAGAACATCAATCAATGGTCCAACAACAGCTTTAGGATAAGATCAAATAACTAAATTAATGACTGTCACAATGTATATCATTGATGCAGTAGTGGTACTTTTATGTTGGGGGCAAACAATGACTACTTAATTGGACTTAAAACACCCTCAGTGGGTGGGCGGGAACCGGGGTCGCAGGGGAGACGCCATAACGCGTAAACAGCTCCTCAGCTCTAGGCGGGGTCTGGCGGGGGGCAGCTGGGAGAGGGTCTCGCTGTGAACCCGTCTACGGGGTCCCCGGCCCAGAGGGACCGCGCTCGGGTGAGCAGGGTCGTGTTTCCCTCTGCTCTGGTCCCGGCTGGACTTGTGGGCGGGAACCGGGGTCGCAGGGGAGACGCCATAACGCGCCAGGCCAGG
>VZQC01011142.1:373957-426524 GCA_009823505.1 Rhizomys pruinosus | reverse complement strand
AAGGTACACGCTCTCAGCTCTAGGCGGGGTCTGGCGGGGAGCCAGCTGGGAGAGGGTCTCGCGTGAACCCGTCTAGCGGGTCCCCGGCCCGAGAGGGACCGGGCGCGGGCTAGATCAGGCACACATAACCCCCCCACACACACCCCACCCCCGCCGCTTGAACCAAGTGAATTGCTAAGAATCCAGGTGGTCTTCCTTTTGGAGAACCTTTTTCAGAAAAACAGAAAGAGAAGACAACTTAGGCTTCCAACATCCAATTTATAAACAAAAGTGAAAACCAGAAACCTAAAAAAAAAACTGAGAGAAAGATGCAGGACAGTTATGGCAGAATGCATGATCTGGGATGGGGTGGGGGTGGGGGGGAGGGAAAGGGAAATAAGCCTGAACTGAATTGGAAAAATGTATGAAATGCACAAAGCATCAATAAAAACTAATTAAAAAGTCAAAAAAAAAACAAACAAAAAAAAACCACCCTCGGTGGGAAGAAACTGATGTGTCCTACAATGAACCAATACACTTAGATGGAAAGGTCATAGATTTTAGAGAAATCCTCAAGCATGTCACATCCTTAGACTAATGTAACTTCTTACTAAGTACAAAATATGCATCCTTATATTCATAGTCAAGTATCCCAGTGATACTCATCAAAGAAGCTTCTTTTGCACTAGATGGAGACTATTACAGAGATTGCATAGTACCAGAAATGGTCACAAACAAACATTGCCTATGGATTATCCAAACCTAAGCAGCATGCCTATAATGCAAACTCTGCACCTAAGGCTCATGCAACATAGAATCGAGTTCCAAGAGGACGATGAATCTTTCATTTCTCACTAATGAAGCTCTCTCATGTAACAGAGGGCCAGGAGCACAAAAGGTTACAAATGGCCAAACCATGTAGATGAGTCTGCAGAGTATGGTCCCTTGGACCGGACATTCGTATTAAGCTTCACTCACCAAGGGCTCAAGGTGAAGGGGGTAGGGGAGAGTGCAAGAGAGATGGTTCCTGACTATACAGACCTTGCTCATGTGAATATACAGGAATGGTGTCAGCATGCACAAGACCCATGCAAACGGAGGCAGAGGTAAACTCAGCATAGAACTGGAAAAATGGGCAGCATACACCAATCTTAGCTGAACAAATACTGTCAGCTGAATACTATTATATGAGGAAGAGCTGATCTTCTTAAAGGGAAGAACTCTGGGTAGGCTGACTGGACGTCAATGGATGAATATGCATTGAGGAATGTCCAGTGGCACAAGCGGTGTTAACACAAATAGCAGAATGTATGAGTTTCAGTGGAGGGGTTATGGGATGGTGCCAACAGGGACAGGAGTATACAGGTGATTAAGACTGACTGAGATGTTCTGTATGAAATACAAAAAAGTTTTTTTTTTTTTTTTTTTTTTTTTGTATTTCATACAGAACATCTCAGTCATCTTAATCACCTGTATACTCCTGTCTCCTTTGGCACCATCCCATAACCTCCCACTTGAAACTCATACATTCTGCTATTTGTGTTAACACCGCTTGTGCCACTGGACATTCCTCAATGCATATTCATCCATTGACGTCCAGTCAGCCTACCCAAGTTCTTCCCTTTAAGAAGATCAGCTCTTCCTCATATAATAGTATTCAGCTGACAGTATTTGTTTCAGCTAAGATTGGTGTAGTGCTGCCCATTTTTCCAGTTTATGCTGAGTTTACCTCTGCCTCCGTTTGCTATGGCGTTTCTGTGCATGCTGACACCAATTCCTGTTATATTCACATGAGCAAGGTCTGTATAGTCAGGAACCATCTCTCTTGCACTCTCCCCTACCCCCTTCACCTTGAGCCTTGGTGAGTGAAGCTTAATACGAATGTCCGGTCCAAGGGACCATACTCTGCAGGACTCATCTACATGGTTTGGCCATTTGTAACCTTTTGTGCTCCTGGCCCTCTGTTAATGAGAGAGCTTCATTAGTGAGAAATGGAAAGATTCATCGTCCTCTTGGAACTCGATTCTATGTTGCATGAGCCTTATGGTGCAGAAGTTTGCATTATAGGCATGCTGCTTAGGTTTGGATAATCCATAGGCAATGTTTGTTTGTGACCATTTCTGGTACTATGCAATCTCTGTAATAGTCTCCATCTAGTGCAAAGAAGCTTCTTTGATGAGTATCACTGGGATACTTGACTATGAATATAAGGATGCATATTTTGATATAGTAAGAAAGTTACATTAGTCTAAGGATGTGACATGCTTGGAGGATTTCTCTAAAATCTATGACCTTTCCATCTAAGTGTATTGGTTCATTGTAGGACACATCAGTTTCTTCCCACCGAGGGTGGTTTTTTTTGTTTGTTTTTTTTTTGACTTTTTAATTAGTTTTTATTGATGCTTTGTGCATTTCATACATTTTTCCAATTCAGTTCAGGCTTATTTCCTTTCCCTCCCCCCCACCCCCACCCCATCCCAGATCATGCATTCTGCCATAAACCTGTCCTGCATCTTTCTCTCAGTTTTTTTTTTCATTTTTAAGCTATAAGTGATAATCCATGAGTACAAGCATCCTTCATAGCAAAACCTATCTGCAGGCTGTCTGTTGCCCAAACACCTACAGCCCCACCATCCAGTGGGGGTGACAGGTTGTTTGTTCAATCAAGTTGATCAATGAGTGTCCAGACTACATTGCTGTAGTTTCACCATTCACCCCAATCGCAGCCCTTACATTCTACCACCCCCCTCTTCCGCAGGTTGTGTCCCTAGGCTTAGAAAAGGGGCANAACAATAAAAAGTAAAAGAAAAAAATGATTCCATTTATAGTGCTTTGCTTCCATGTCACATGGAACATAGTCTATTATACTGACTTTGAAGTCTATTAAAGTCCCTACCATCAGATGGTTCAAAACGATGGAGAGCAGACGTCTGGGATGATTTGGAAAACAGAGGTAGTTTTTGTATAGCCAAGAACCATTATTATTTAAAAATACTGGCAAACTTTGAGTTCATGTTAGTATCTGGATTACAGGACTCTATCAGCTACTAATACAATTAATATTTGCTTGAAAGTCATAATGCATATCTCCTCTAAATTATCTAATGCAGATACTTTAAACTTTAATTTCAAGTATGTTTTCCATACCCAATTTCATAAAAAAATAACATTGCTGGCTTGGAATGGTGGCTCAGGCCTTTAGTCCCAGCATTCTGCCTGCAGAGGCAGGTGGATATATGTGAGACTGAGGCTAGTCTGGTAGACATAGTGAGTTCCAAGCCAACTATGGGCACAGTGAGACCCTGTATCAAAAACACCAAGGCCAAAAGAACCAAAACTCTTATAAAGCAAAAAAAAAGAAACAGAAAAATAAACATTGCTATAAATTCAAAACTGGGACATTTAAAAATAAAAGTATGATAAATAACAATACCATTTATTGTCCAGAAAATACAGTTAGCAAACATTGATGACAAGTATCCTATTTCATCTTCTCCGGTGAAATGTTTTTGTAAACCTAGACTTCTTTGAAGGCTGAAGTCTGTAAACCATTGAAGTATTTTGATTATAGTTGAAAATTGAAGTACTTTGATTATAGTTGAAAATTTAAACTTTTATAATTCCCCTTTTGGCTGACACATGACTGCTTTTAAGTTTAATTTAGAACTCTAAGTTTTTCCTTTGTAAGAATAGAACATATAATACAAGTTTGATATATCATCTTTGAAAATTCTTTTTTTTTCCTTAGCCCTAGTTTTCCTGCAACTTGCTTTGTAGACCAGGTTAGCCTCTATCCCGCCTACCTCTTCCTTCCCTCCTGGGTGCTGTGTTTAAAGACATGTGCCACCATGCCTAGTTCTTTTTATAGAAAATGTTATAAATATTTGAAGATAAATTTTCTCTCTTTTTTCTGATTTTCTTAATTTTCTGAGGACTTTTTGATCTTTTAGCATACAGTCATAATCTATGAACACATCCTCCTCACTTTCCATTGTATGTCTTTGAATGTTAAGCTTCTAATAACTTAAGTTTAATGGTGAGGATAAAATGTCTACAACTCGGGCTGGAGAGATGGCCTAGCGGTTAAGAGCGCCGACCGCTCTTACAGAGGACCCGGGTTCGATCCCCAGCACCCACATGGTGGCTGAGAACCGTCTGAAACTCCAATTCCAGGAGAACTCCAGTTCCAGGGGAATCCGACACCCTCTTCTGACCTGCGCGGCATTGCATGACACGGGTGCACAAATCTGCATGCAGACAGTACATTCATACACATACAGAAATAAATAAAAAAAATTAATAAAAAAAATTTTTAAAAATGCCTACGACTCAAGTACACTGAAGTGGATATACTATTAAAAACTCCACTTTTTCTCAATTTTTATAGAAATTCAATGTAAGGGAAATATTTATGGAGCATAGCCAGAAGGATGTTCACTCTATATCCTCATTAGGATCCCCTGAAACCTATTTTGGGTGAAGTCAGGCAATTATGAAATCCCCACAGGACCCTCTTAGCCATCTCCTGCTGTGGCCATGACAGAATCAGATTAAACTGAAGAACATTAAAAGAAACAGTTGTAGGAATTTATCGATCTTTTCTCTTGACTAGTACTTGAACATTTCTGTTGTCTTATCACCTTGGGTGCTTTTAAAATGATGTATCAAATTCAGCCCCAGAAATCTTGGGGTTTTATTTGTAACTTCCATCTTGAATAAGACTAACATACCCTACATGATTTGTATTTAAGGCCCATAGCTATCTTCATCACACCTTATGTCTTGATGTTCTTCATTTATTTAAAACAACTAAAATATTGTTATTATTCAAAAAAATATTCCACAGGGAATAAGAATATGAAAGCAACTATGCAGTCCAGAAAGAACAATCACTACTATGTAAAGTTTCCTCTCTTCTTCTTAGCAGTACCATGAGGCATAGCAATTGGACATGTTTGTTCATATAAAGCTAAAATAATATTACCTAAAGTCCGTAACAAATATTCCCCCAAATGAACATTCTGGAGTTTGTTTGTAGACAATTCTTGAGGGTGGGTGTCCCAGAGCCACAGGATGTCCTCCCAATCCTTACCATTTAAGGAAGAGACCTAGGCAAGTGGTCCATGCAGAGTCACAGTGACATGCACATAGTTCTGTGACAGAATGGACCAGAGATGTTTGCAAAGGTCTGGGAGAGTCCTCTAAATCTCCCTGAAGGAAAGAGTTGGAAGGTGTTTGAGGCATGTCAGAATTAGATCAAGAAAGGAAAGGGACAAAGAATACTAAGCACAGAAAAATATGGTCCCTACTAAGGGGTTGATGTACAAAGCAGAATACACACTTGGGAGAAAGAAGAAAGCATTCTGAAAGAGCTAAGAACTGTGTAGCTAACAATAGCTAGAAGCAAGCAATTTTTTCTTTTTTTCTTCCATTTCTCACAAACTGCTTGTCTCAGTATCTATTACTGGTAAAAAAAGCAAACAACAACAAAAAACCTACCTCAAGACTTGTAACATAAAGTACAGTTTATGTTACCTCATTACTCTACAGGCTGTCAGGGTAGCCCTTGGCTCATCTCAGCCAGCTCAGTCTACAGCTACAGTCCTGACACATATATGGATTTGGGGGTTCCAAAGGACCTTCCCTGCCTTCAGAGTACTTGTTGCTGGATGGAATTAGGTTCTCACCTATCTATGTGCTAGAATGTAGTGGTTGCAAGATTCTAAGAGAGGAAAGGTAGAATGTGTGATATAACTTAATGTCTGGACTGGAGCTTGCACAGTGCCATAGATCCATGTTCTGTTAGCCAAGGCATGTGACAGACTGGTCCAGATTCATGAAGAGGGCTAAGTGGTAGTAAAGTAATTATATTATGGAGTAATAATAACAGAATTAATAGAATAATATTATAATTAGTAGACTAATATAAGTAAGTCATTTTCAGTAAAATTTCATTTCTGGAGAACATAATACAAATTATCACAGTCATATGTTTAATAGACAACTATTTCCCTTATTTTTAATGGATAAATAACAATTATACCCATACATGGTACATTATGCCAATTCAATACATGTACACAACATGTAATGCAATCATCTGATCAGGGTAAATTAAGTTTCCATTTCCCTAAACATTGTTTCTTTAGAGTAAGCGAAAATACCCACCTCTCCCTATCCCCTTTCTCTTTTGTTTTTTCTAAACTCCAGAGAACAATGTTCTCTCTCCTTGTATGAAATCAACTTTTGTAGTTCATCTATAATTTTTAAAACATGTATTATTTGTCTTTCTATATTTGTTTTTAAATATAATACTTTTATTGATGTTTTGTGTATTTCACACATCATTTTTCTGTTCAATTTAGACATATTCCCCTTTCCCTTTCCCCCACCCCACCCCAGTTCCTGCATTTTGCCATATATGTTCTGCATCTTTCTCTCAGTCTTTTTAAAGTTTTTCTCTACAGAGTTTTATCACTTTGGGCAGAATTTAAGTGTATCAATCCATTCTTTGACCCAGTCCTTATGTTTTTTGTTAATACTCCCATTTGTATTGCTCCAAAATATACCATATAAACATCATATATGTACCAGAATTATGTCTTCCAGGGATAAACTATATGTTAACTCTGAAATATGTTTAGGAATTCACATTTTCCCTTTAATTTTAAATTACTCTAAAATATGAATATATACCTTCCACACATATAGGTTAATTACCATGTCTGAAAATAAGTTAAGTTAATTCTAAGGCCCATTAAGAGATTCACATTATAACAGCACAGCTGCTTTCAGACAGAAAGAAATATAACAGTAAAATGCTCACCAGTCTTCCTGTGCAGGGAGGTCTTGGAGATCCACTAATGGGACTTCAGCCAGTGTCCAGTCTATAAAGAGGGAAGTCTGCTCATGCTTCAAAAAGGGAAGCCTGGTCTAGAAAGACCTGACTTTGTCCTCGAGTGTATGGAAGTGGTAAATGAAAAGCCAAAGGGAGCCAGGGGCTCCCTCCATGCCCCCCAAAAGCCTGAGTGACCCTTGAGGACCAGATCCTTAAGTGACCTTGAGAAAACAAAAACCTTGGTTAATCTGGCCTAGCTGTGTGGCCTTATACATCCAAAAGGAAAGTATAACCAGAAACAAGTATATAGTAAGGCCTGAGAAATTGTACTTCAGGTATAAAACTTGAGATCTTAGTAAAAAGACAAAAAAAAAAAAAAAAAAAAAAAGAGCACAGTTGTTTTGCCTGTCTTACTGTCAAGTGCAGCTACCCCGTGGCTGCCCCTGCTTTTGCCATCCTTCAAAGACCTGAGACACAGTTTTTCAACCGTCCAATATGGACAGAAGACTCATGTCTCTCCAAGAATCCTCCAAACCTTCAGTACCATATGGAGACTGCTGAGACATCCAACTTGTGGACTGAACTATTACTGGGGTTTCAGCCTCTTCAGAGTATAGACTGCCATTGTTGGACTTTCCAGGCTGTATCATGGAGACCAGTGCAGGAATCAAGACAGGACACAGTGCTTATTGGACCTCATTTGGTGACCATGGGAAGGGAAATCCCCAGTGTGGAGCACAAGGGGAGAACTGATGGTGGTTTGGGCTTGCCAAGGAGGAGCCTTCAACCATGACATCTTTCAGCCTAATAAAGAAAAAAAAAATCATAAACTGAAAAAAATAGTTATTAAAAAAAGACTCAAAATGAGCCCACCACCTGACCCAGCCATACCACTCCTGGGTATATATACCCGCAAGACTTCCTACTGCAAAGATACATGCACAGCTATGTTTATTGCAGCACTCTTCACAATAGCAAAGATCTGGATGGAACCAACACAAATGCCCCTCAGTGGACAAGCAGATAACAAAACTGTCTTTCCATATTTGTATTATTTCCCTTTAAACAATTTTCTTTAACAATTCTCTTTTGCAGGAATCTGGAAAGTCAGTCACGAGAGGGTAGTAAAGCAGGAGAAGTAATTACAGGAAGTAGCATGCCTTACGCGGTAAAGAGATTTATAAAGACCAGGTAAAAAGGAGGCTGGAAAGAAAAATCTTATTGCAAAGAAGGCAGTATGTGCTGTTTGTATGCATAGAGATAGGTTGTTATTTTCATTCAAAAACACATTGGGGGTGGGGCTGGAGAGATGGCCTAGCAGTTAAGAGTGCCGACTGCTCTTACAGAGGACCCGGGTTCGATCCCCAGCACCCACATGGCGGCCGAGAACCGTCTGAAACTCCAATTCCAGGAGAACTCCATTTCCAGGGGAATCCGACACCCTCTTTTGACCTGCGCGGCATTGCACGACACGGGTGCACAAACCTACATTCATACACATACAGAAATAAATAAAAAAAAAAATAAAAAAAAATACACATTGGGCACAGACAGTAAACAGGTTCTCAGGATAAATTTTAAGGAAATCTAATTCTTCTAAAGTTTAGTTTCATATGTTTGGAAAAGTGTACATTTAGAGTGTTTTCTTTTCCCCCAACTAAAAAGACAAGCTCTGTGTTATGGATAATCTTTGTTGTCAATTTGAGCGATCTGGCAAGAGAAACATAAATTGAGGAACATGGTCTGTGGTCATGTCTGTGAGGCAGTTTCTTGATTGCCAGTTGTTACAGGAGGGCCCTGCTCACTGTGAGCTCTAACGTTCTGAAGCAAAGAGGCTTGGCATTTTTAAGAAAGAGAGCTAAACATCAGTCTGAGAAGAAGCCAGTATGCAACATTCCTCTGTGGTCTTTGTTTTGGTTCCTTCCTCAGTGGTGTTCCTGACCTGGTTTGTCTTGAGGATGGACTGTAAGGCAAATGAATCCTTTCTTCTCCAAGTTGCTATCAGTCAGTGTTTTCTCACAGCAACAGAAAACAAACTAAAACATTTAGTATTAGCAAAAACACAAATTCTAATACTATTTAATAAAAAAAATCTTTAATAAAGATTTCCAAAGAAAAAGTAAAAGTTTACAGGCTAGAGAGGTGGCTCAGTGGTTAAAAGCAGGGAATGCGGGGCTGGAGGGATGGCCTAGCGGTTAAGAGCGCCGAACGCTCTTGCAGAGGACCCGGGTTCGATCCCCAGCACCCACATGGCGGCTGAGAACCGTCTGTGACTCCAGTTCCAGGAGAACTCCAGTTCCAGGGGAATCTGAGACCCTCTTCTGACCTCCGCGGCATCGCACGACACGGGTGCGCAGACCTGCATGCAGACAATACATTCATACACATAAAAATAAATAAATAAAAAATTAAAAAAAAAAAAAAAGCAGGGAATGCTCTTGCAAAGGCTAGAGTTTGGTTCCCAACACTGGCATCAAGTGATTCACAGTCACCTGAAACTCTAGCTTCAGGAGGCCTGACACCTGGTTCACTCTCTGTGAGTGTCTGCACTCATGGACACATTCCCCCAACACAGACACACAAATATGCAAATAGTTAAAAAAAAAACAAAAAAAATAGCCACTAGTTAAGTGTTACAATTGTTAACATGAAAAAGAAAAGGAAAAATGCTTATTTTTATCTTATTTAAAATGTATAACTAGGGGGCTGGAGAGATTGCTCAGCTATAAGAATACTTACTGCTCTTATAGTCCAGTTCCAAGGAAGCCAACATTGTTTTCTGGCCTCTGAGGGCATTGCATGATATGAGCACACTCACAGACAAGGCACTCATACACATAAGATACAAATAAGTTAATTAAAATTTTAATGTATAACTATTCTGAAAGTAAATCCTATTCTTATTTTATATCTGAGCAAATTTAAATAGTAAGTTGTCAAAAATTCTGGTATGTCTTTTCTAAAAGAGCTAAGTCTGAAAAGGAGCTATTTATCCATTTGAAAATAGAGACTATGAAGAGAACAGGCCTTTTCCAAGGTTGGTTTTCTTCACTTGGTACTGAAGCACCAACCACATGGAGTGAGAAGAACCTACCTAAGCCCACAGAACTCCTCAGAAATGGTTCAAGTCCTCATGTAAGATGCCGATGTAAAAATGTAGGGGCTCACTGGCTCAGGACCAAGAAATTTCAGCTTTATTGACAGAGATAACATTGTTTGGCAAAGACTATCTTTTTCCACAAAAGAACATTCTGTCTATGCATAGAATATTCAGATCTTCAGTTCTGAAATCTTTATTTATCTAGAATAGTAAATAGCTTCCAATAGAATTTTCAGGCTAGGTTTTAATTATTTCTGTACTAAACATGTCACACCCAACAGGATGATAATAAATCTAATTCTATAACACCTCTCTGCTAAGCCAGAAAATGTTGTGACAAATACTGCTCACAGGAAAATACCTTGGTTAAGGCTAGCTAATGGAACCATAGAGTCCTTCTTCTTTACAATCATTAACATTATTAAGGAGACTTAGAATGGAAGTATAATGTATTACTGCAGGCAAAAAAAAAAAACACAGCCTTCAAGTGCATCCAAGATTTTCTTCTTGAAACTCATATTTATTCTCATAATGTAGTAAGATGAAAATCACATTTTCAGGTCACCTAAACTTCAAAACATGACAGAAATTCGACATTGGCCTTTTCTGTCTTTGAACATAAAAAATAAAATAAAATCATCCTTATTTCTGATTCTTTGCTTCTTGGATCATCTCCAGGGAAGCTCTGCTTCACCACAGATTGAGTGGGTTAACCTGTTGCCCACAAGACTATTTGTCTCCATAGAACTCTCCTCATTCGTCCTCAAAGGCACCTTTCCCTTCACAGCCACATGAGCAGAGAAGTTCTTATACAGAAAGAAAATTAATCATGTGTTTGTCATAGTGAACACAAAGTAAGTCATTTGATACAATCCAGCAAACTGTGGCCTGTTAGTTCACTCCAATGGAGTTTCACAGTGCAATGTTAGTCATATGCATCTCAGGAGACAGACATGATTGATGGCAAGGTAAAATATTTTAATTTTCAATTTGCACAAAACAGCATGCTACTTCAAAAACACATTTTAAAGTAACTGCACTGTAGTAAGAAGGTAACATGATAGAGAGACAGCACTTATTATGTTTCCTTCAGAAGTTCTGAAGCTTGTTTGCATCTGATCCTGTATTTCTCAAGGTCACACAGGTGATAATACTTAAATGTGTTACGATTTATTATAAATAATTAAAACATCAATGCTATTTTATATTAAGATTTTTAGCACCTTAAATTATGTAGCTGTTTATAAGAATTTTTAGGTAGAGAGTGAATTTTCAGCCATTTATATTGTTTTGCTTCAGTCTGAGCAACTATTGACACTGAAGTTTATGTAAACAAATTTACCATCTTAAAAGTGGGCCCATGAGATGGCAGAGGAATAAATTGAGAGAGAACGCCATGAACTATACTTCTCTTTAAAAGACTAAGGATAAATGAAAACATGGATTGCAGCCAACATAAGAAAGTGCAAGGGGAAAATCCATTGATTCGAGAAGCTATAAAGGAATAACTACCAGTAATTGATAGATATACTATTAGAGGATTTAGAAATGCACATTTTAAACATTTTAATAATGAGAACTCATTCAAAGCTTCCTGAACCCATGCTTAGGTTCTTCTAGACACAATTGTAAAATCACTCTTGAGTAACTTTGCATTTCTTTACTTCCAAGAGATATGTTCTGGAAAAGTAAACATACTTGTGAAAATTACCATATTGGGTCAAGCAATGTATGAAATTATAAGACTCAAAACATATTTCTTCTTATTTCGATGAGCACCACACATTTCTGCTACTGCAAAACCATTCCAAAGTGCCCTTTGTTCTCCAGCTCATTAAGAATTAGCACTGAAGAGGCAGAGGCAGGCAGACCTTGGTGAATTCGAGACCAGCTAGGCCACTCTGGGTTGCATAAAAAGACCATGTCTCAAAATAGTAAGAAGGAAAAAATAAAAATAAAAATGACTTAGCTACCTTAATGATATCTTACACCAGATTTTACACCAGAATCTTGATTATATGCATTATAAATATATAGTCCTATATAATCACAATAACAGAAATTAGATCAGATGATTAACATTACCATATTTTGACATCTCATAAAACATTCCAATGGGTTTGTCAACTTTCTCAGTTACATTCTCTATAGTATATTACAGGGCCACAGTCATAAAGACAGCCTGCTACTGGCACAAAAACAGACCCATTGACAAATGGAACAAAATTGAAGATCCAAACTTGAGCTCAAACAATTTCAGCCACCTCATATTTAACAAAGGGGCAAAAAAAATCCGTCAATGGAAGAAGGATAGCATCTTCAGCAAATGGTGCTGGCAAAATTGGATCACCATTTGTAGAAAAACAAAATTAAACCTCGCACCCTGTATACATATCAACTCCAAGTGGATCAAAGATCTCAATGTGAAACCTGAAACCCTGAAGGTGATAGAAGAAAAAGTTGGCAACAACCTATAAGACATAGGAAAAAATTTTCTAAATCAGATAGCAGCTGCACAGGAAATAAGGTCAACAGTCAACAAACGGGACCTCATCAAATTCAAAAGCTTCTGTACTGCAAAAGAAACAATCAAGCAAGTGAAGAGAAAACCCACGGAGTGGGAGGAAATCTTCACCAGTGAAACATCTGACAGAGCATTAATATCAAGAATATATAAACTACTCATAAAACAAAGAAGCAGGAAAACAAATGACCTACTCAAAAGATGGAATAAAGACCTGAACAGAGACTTTACAAGTGAGGAACTAAAGATGGCTAAGAAACATCTTAAAAAGTGTTCCACATTAATAATTTTTTATTAAAACAAATCTCAGGTATCATCTCACTCTGATAAGACTGGCTAAGATCAAGAAAACAAAAGACATCAAATGCTGGAGAGGTTGTGGGGAAAGGGAATACTTATCTACTGCTGGTGGGAATCTAAACTTGTACAACCATTATGGAAAGCAGTGTAGAGAACTCTTAAAACACTCAGAATGAGTCTACCACCTGACCTGGTCATACCACTCCGGGGTATATACCCAAAAGATGCATCCTACCGTAAAGATACCTGCACATCTTGGGGACTGGAAAGGTGACCTAGTGGTTAAGAGCACCGACTGCTCTTGCAGAGGACCAAGGTTTGATTCCCAGCACCCACATGGAGGCTGAGAACCATCTTTAACTCCAGTTCCAGGGGAATCTGACACCTTCTTTTGACCTCCGCGGCATTGCACGACACGGGTGCACAAACTTACATCCAGACAGTACATTCATACACATAAAAAACAAATTAAAAATTAAAAAAAAGATACTTGCACATCCATGTTTATTAAAACTCTCTTCACAATAGTGAAGAGTTGGAAACAACCCAAGTGTACCTTGATGGAAGAGTGGATAGAGAAAATGTGGTACCTCTATACAATGGAATTCTATGCAGTGGTAAAGAAAGATTACATCATGAACTTTGCAGGTAAATGGATGGAACTCAAAGCCATTATGGTAAGTGAAGTAACACATTCCCAGAAAAACAAGCATGAAATGGTTTCCCTCATTTGTGGATGCTAACACCAAATCCCCAGCTGAAAGGCAAGCTGAACAACATTATTGTTATATTTCTGTTTATCTGAAAGCAACTAAGTTATAATGTAAATCTCTCAAAGGGCTCTAGAATTCACCCACCACTTATTTTCACACTCTGTGATTATTGTATATGGATGGAAAGTATATATCCATATTTTACAGTAATATAAAATTAAAGGAAAATGTGAATTCTTAAACATAAAAAAGACTGAGAAAAATGCAGGACAGTTATGGCAGAAAGTATGATCTGGGATGGGGTTTGGGGAAGGGAAAGGGGAATATGCCTAAATTGAACTGAAAAATGATGTCCAAAATACACAAAACATCAATAAAAGCATCAAAAAAAAGTTAGAACAAACAAAAAATGACCATGACAACATCACCTTTTATATATTTGTTATGACCTCTAGGGTTTTATATTTTTTATTTTGGGGGGGTATTTTTAAAATATTTTATTTATTATTTTATTTTATTTGAGTGTATTGCCTGCATATATGTAAGTATACCCATTTTGTGTAATGTCCACAGATGTCAGAAGAGTTCCTTGGATCCCCTGGAACTAGAGTTATGGGTAGTTGTTAGTTGCCATGTGGGTGTTGGCAATTGAACCCAGGTCCTCTATAAGAGCAACCAGTTCTCTCAACAGCTAAGCTAGCTCTCCAGATGGGTTTTATATTTGTTTTGTTTTGTTTCATTTTATTCCAAATCAGATGTCTTGACTTTCAATATTTTCATATTCTGAGACTATAGATCACCTCAGATCTCATTTCTTGGTCATCTCCTTATTTTGTATTTGAGATTATTTTTACATAGAATTACTGACATTTTGTTCTGTCCTTTGTACTTGTTCTTTCTTATCAGGCAGTATATAGTTTCAGCTGTCTTATGCCTTGTGCCATAAATCTCTTTAAGTTGATGAAGCTGTGCCCTGTGTAGTTTCTCCACTGTGTGCTCATCATTTTTGTGTTTGCAAAGCTTTCGTGGAGAGTTGAAGGAAGAGTATTCTAATCTTGAAGAAACTTTCAACTCTTGTTTGATATCTACTTTTGTTTCTTAGGTGAATTAATTATTGTTATGATAATTACCAATTGGTAACTATTTCATTCCATTACCCTTTTAGTTCTTCATTGACCTACAATTTAAGGAAAGAATATTCTTATTTATTATTTGTCTGATTAGTAAATTAACAAAACCATTGCTTCTTGCTGTGTTAACTGTTCACAATATATTATTATCATTATTTCTTTTGCTGATCAAATTATTCCTTGGGACAAACATTTTTTTTGGTCGTTTTGATCTTTTTGACACAGGGTCTCCCTTTAGTCCCAGCTGGCCTAGAGCTTGATATGTAGACCAGGACCAGGCTGGCATTGAACTCACAGAGACCCACCTGCCTCTGCCTCCTGAGTGTTTGGATTAAAGGTGTGTGCCACCATGCCTGGCTTGGAACAAACTTTTAACATGGCTTCATATTGTTTTTGACACATCATAGCTTTTGATACAACACAAATGCAATCCCTACATGAAGCTACTTTTACTTCTTAGTACAATAAGCAATTCTAGGCCTCTCTTTTACTTTCCATCTCTGTTGTGAAACAAGCAATTTCTGTCACTCTTAAGCTTTTACAAGCTTCAGAAGACAACAGAGGAGCATGCTTTTCTTCCCCTCCCATATTTATGTCATGTTTTTTACAGTATATGCCATGCCAATATTTCATAGTGATACCTTTACTAAAAATTCAGCATCAGAAATTATTCTAATTATTTCCCCATTTCTGAAATTTTTTGACAGACGAGCCCTCCTGAAATCCTTAAATACTTATTTTATTTGATCAATCTGTTTTCCATAAGTCAAAGAGCAGTCACTGCTGCAGATCCTGGTTGCAGCTGCCTTCCCACGATGCATAACCTGCAAAACTCGCCATCAGGCAAGGTCCTCTTGGCTCCAAGGCCCCACTCTTGTGTCTTCTGTTACCATAGCACTATGTAGGCAGCTGTTTCCTGACAATTGGGTTTTGACTCTTATGTGGACCTTGAATGGGTGTTTTTCAGCAGATACCATTCACACATTCAACAATAAAGACAATGGATTAAGATATCTGTCCTTGCCTCCTGCTGATCTGCTCAAAATTTCAAGTGTTGTGGTAGATTTCTTATTGTGCTGATACTTCCTTTGATTTATGTATCCTACAACAATCTACAGGTAATAACAGTGATAGGACCACAAATGCACTGGTTTAGGTTTTGTCTTGTTTAGTGATTAAATAGGCAACCTAAAGTACAGCTATAGTTGGCAAATGCCACATTGCATCATGCTTTGAAGATGGCTCATGTTCACAGAGAGTGCCACATATTTTAGTACTCAGATTAAAGAAATACCAAGAGGAATCACAAAGATCATTCACTATTTTCTCGTCTGTTTGCATTTGTTTCATTTTGTCTTTGCTATAGTTGTATGGATAATTTTCTAAGTATCTGCCAAGACACATACACTGACAACTATATGACCTGTGCATGATAAAATCTATTTACATAGGAGGATAATCCATCTGTCCTAATATTACTTGCATTATCTAATGCAAGCAAACATCTCCATTTTTACCACTAACCTCAGAAATTCACCGGATATGATCAGACTCTTAACTCTATGTAACAATCATTGGTATGAGTCCTAATCCTTTAATAAAAATCTGCAAGGGACTGTGTGTAATGGACATTTTGTTCCTGTAAGATTATTAGATTTTAGTTTAACTGTTTTTTTTTCTCAAGATGACAAATTAGGTTTTCATAACATCCTCAGAAGAAGTAGCAGGAAACACAGTGTCACTAATTTCCAATCAGTTGAATTTATAATGTAAACAGGGCAGAATTGTGCAGCATAATGGGAAAAAATGATTTTCTAAACTCATAATTCCACTGAGATTGTTATTTAAAATTGTCATCTGAGGGGATTCTGTATGAGAATTGAAAAAGTTCACGCTGCCAGATTTGAGTTTTGAAAAAGCTGCAAGTTACAAGATGCACTTATTAAATTATTTTAAATAAATGCCCTTTGGTGATAACTGCTGCCATCCCCGACAGGCCTGCTCTGGTTCCACCTCACTGTTTCCCACATATGAAAATGTCTTTTAGAACTGAATTCTACATAGAGGAACTTTTTTTTTTATTTTTAGAGCAAATTTTATCATGCAAAACATATTCTTGATACTTAGACATTTCATTTATTATTTTACTGTATAGGACTTTCTGTTTGTATACAGATATTGAGGATAATAACATAACTAATATATGTATTACAGTTGAATGCTATGTCTTTAAATCTGTAAAATCTCTGGATATAACTAGAATAGCACATGCATTAGAGTAAAATAGTTCTTTGTTCAAAATCCCATTTCTGTTAATAGCCTATGTCCTTAGGCAAGTTAATTATTGTTACTCTCCTCATTTGTAAAGGGAACAATGCTAATATGTACTAAACAGAGTGAGCATGAAGTTCGGTGAAGTGATATGTGCAGATAGCAGCAGCATGCCGGAGGGCACAGTACAGCCCAATGCAAGGCCTTCCTAACATTAATAGCTTTGCCAGTTAGGAGAGGGTTCAGATAAAAGTCAACTTTTAACCAACAACACACATCTGCAATCAAAATCAATTCACAGATTCTTTTCCTTGCTTTCCTTTGTTATTGAGGCTGTAAAATCTAAAGATTTGCCTTTTCGGTTTCTGTTCAGCTAGAGCTAGTCAAGAGACTTATTTGTGGCCAATGAAATAAAAGAAAGTTGTGGTATCAATGGGAAACTAACTTTAAAACATATTTTATTATTGTTTTATGTGTAGGAGTATATCATCTGGATGCGTGTGAGTGTACCTGTGTTGTGCAATGCCCAGGGGTCAGAAGAGGCATTGGATTCTCTGAAACTGGAGTTTCAGGTGGTTAACCACTAAGTGGTGCTGTGATTTGAACCTGGGTCCTCTGCAAGAGCAGTCAGTGCTTTTAACTGCTGTGCCATCTTTCTAGCCCAGGAAAATAACTTTTAAAGAGACATATTTAAATACCCCTTTCAAAAATGGCAAGAATGCAAACCAAGTGGAAGGAAGAATGGAGGGTAAGAGGGACAGAAAGGAAAGGAGACAGTAAGGAAGGAAAAGAGAGGAGAATTTGAAGATATTTTTGACAAATTGCGTAAGAACCAGCGCAGCTCATCAGTAGGACTTTTCTACTTCTGCATGGTCTTCTGTAGAAGATACTGCAGGTCTCTTTGCTGTTCAGTTTGCAAATAGCAGCTAATCTGTTCATTTGAACAACAGACCTCATGCAGTCTTCCTTTGTCTTTTCTCAGAACAGTAGATTTTCCACATCTATTCACCAGCTGGCCACTACTGTTTGCATTCCTCTCAGCATGCTGGCCTTACTTGGTTTGTCAGCCTAAACTATTAAAAACTTCAACTTTACCCAGTCTCAGTTTGGCTCCTCACTGAGTTGGACCAGATATCAAAACCCTCATTACTGTTCTGTCAATAGGTGCTGTATTCCAAGTTACTATTGAATTGACTTCAAAGTTATTTATTATCTTCCCTATAATAACTAGTTTATTTTATGAAGAAAATATGTTGTTGGATTCTTCATGAATTTTAATCAACTAAAACTATAACTGATTTCAAAGCCTTGAGATTCTTTCTACCAGAAAACTAACTCCTTAAAGTTAATGGCTTTAAATCATGTATTTACTCCTAAATTTATCAGAACAGATAATGCAGCTATTGTTACAAATAAAATACTTCATTTAAAGATTAGTACTATATTTGCCATATATATTCACATATTTGTTTTATTTACTTTAGAACTCTGGCAAAAATTAAACCAGATAATCTTCATGAAAGAATTTGATGGATAGATTTTTTAAAATATTTTACCTTGTCTTTAAATATCCATACTGAGCCAAGCACTGGCTATGCAGGGCAGACCTCAAATAGGAGGCCTATTTCCACACATGTACAATTGCATAGATACTAAACTGAACTTTAAATGAGAAATAATAATATCATTAATAATGAAATACAAACTACTTATGAAAAGACTTTGCAGAAATATATTATACTTTCCTACCATATTTCCAAACTTTATGTCTTCCATATGCATCACTAAGATCTGTATCCTCTTCTCAAAAGTGTTCTTATTTTCTCTTCTGTAAGCCTCTAAAAGCTTTGATATGATCACTTATTAAAATAGTAATAACTGGGGCTGGAGAGATAGCCTAGTGGTTAAGAGCACCAACTGCTCTTGCAGAGGACCTGGGTTCAATCCCCGGCACCCACATGGCGGCTGAGAACCATCTGTAACTCCAATTCCAGGAGAATTCCAGTTCCAGGGGAATCTGAGACCCTCTTCTGACCTCCGTGGCATTGCATGACACGGGTGCACAAACCTACATGCAGACAGTACATTCATACACATACAAAACTAAATAAAAATTTAAAAAAAAGAAAGCATGATAAAAAAAGAAAATAAAATAGTAATAACTGACAATGTTTAATATCTTATTCTTCTCTATAATTTATAAATTAGAATCTAATGACACGGGAAAAACTAAAACAAAATGTGGTCAGGAGGGATGGTTCAACTGGTAAGAACACCATACTCTTCTTCAGTAGACCAGACTTCAGGTCCCAGCACTCATATCAGACAGGTTAAAATCTCCTGCACCTCCAGCTCCAAGAACTCTTACAGCCTCCTGTTGGACCTGCATTCATACGTACACACACACACACACACACACACACACACACACACACCCCTAAACATCGTACAATTAATATTTATTTCAATATATAATTTTTATTGAATATTTGTTTCTTCATGCAATACATTTCATAAAATACTTCTTAATCATACTGGAACTCCTCTCCTAGCTGCATCCCCTACAGCCTCCCTGCCACTGAATTTCATCCATTCTTTCATATACATTAAGGCCTGTGGAGTCGAGTTCATATCCTCAGATGTACCTGGTGGGAGTTCATTCACTGGAGCCTAGTCAGCTTGTCTAGTGTCACTCTCATAAAGAAGACCAACTCAGATCAGAGATCTCCCAAGACCACCTGAAGCACAGGTAGGTAGGTAGAAGCTGAGTGTTTCAGCAAGGTGGATTGTTGTTTGACTTAATCAAGTTAATCTAATAGTCTTTGGCTTAATTGGCTTTTGTGGCTGTGGGGGCGGAGTTATCCTCCCAGCTGGTATATAAGGTGGGGTTGTGTGAGTCTTGAGATCAGAGATCTCCCAAGACCACCTGAAGCACAGGTAGGTAGGTAGGAGCTGGGTGCTTCAGCAAGGTGGATTCTTGTTTGATTTAATCTAGTGGTCTCTGATTTGATTGGCTTTTGTGGCTGTGGGGCGGAGTTATCCTCCCAGCTGGTATAAAAGGTGGGTTTGTGTGAGTCTTGAGATCAGAGATCTCCCAAGACCACCTGTAGCACAGATACCAGGGCATGGGCTAAAGAGCAACCCCCCCACCAACTCCGATTTCAAAGGCATCTGAAAAGCAAGCCTTCAACACAGTGAAGAGGAATTTGGGACTCATATTGGAATACAGGCAAGGAAAAGCCCATATGCCAGGAACACCAAGAAGAGACATTATGGGAAAGGTGCTGGATAGTCCCACACCAAGCTCTACCAACTCTGTGGAAGATTCCTACAGTGGGATCCCCCTGGGGATGGCCCAGGACACAGATATCAGAAACACAATTGTGAACATTCTTAAAGAAATGCAAGATTAGAAAGAGCAAATCAAAGAATTAAGAAAAGAGAACTAAGAACTCAAGAAGGAAGTGGAAACACTGAAAAGATTCCATGTTGAAAAAGATAAGGAAACCAACCATTGAAGCAAAGAGCTACAGGAAGAGATTGAGAAGCTCCAAAAGGAAGTGGAAATACTAAAGAAATAAGAAGAGGAAATGAAAAGGGAAATCAAACACTCATCCAATCAAGAGGAAAGGAATGGAAAAAGCCTCATAAGCAGAACAAAGAATATCAGACCTGGAAGATAACACAGAACAACTAAAAACCTCAAGTAAAGATTATGAAAAATTTAAAAATACACAAAAGTGGAACAACCAGGAACTGTGGGACACTATGAAAAGATCAAACCTCCACATCATAGGAATAGAGGAAGGAGAAGAATCCCAAGAGAATGGTATTGATCAGATCTTCAACAGAATAATAGATGAAAACTTCCCCAAACTAAAAAAAGACAAACCAATACCAATACAAGAAGCACATAGAACTCCAAACAGACAAGATCAGAAAAGAAATTCTCCACGCCACATCATAGTTAAAATGCTAGACACCCAAAACAAAGACAAAATCCTTAAAGCCACAAGAGAAAAACAACAAGTGACCTATAAGGGGAAACCTATCAGAATTACAACTGACTTCTCAATGCAAACTATGAAAGCAAGAAGAACCTGGAGCAAAGCATTCCCAGTGTTAAAGGACAATAGATGCCAACCCAGGTTACTATACCCAGCAAAAATGTCAATTATAGTTGAAGGAGAGAGAAAAATCTTCCATGACATAAACAACATGAAAGAATACATGTCCAGAAAACCAACCCTTCAGAGAATACTTGAAGCAATTCAAAGGACAGAAGAAAGGAGCAACCATCCCCAGGCACCTAGAAAGAGAAATCAATAAAAGCATAACTGCAGAAGTAGAAACCTAAACCAAAACCGCAAATGGATAATAAGGCAAAAGGAAGCAACACAAACCTATCAGTCATAACCTTAAATATTAATGGACTAAATTCCCCAATCAAAAGACATAGACTGGGAGATTGGATTAGGAAACAGAATCCATCGATATGCTGTCTACAAGAAACACATCTTACCTTCAAGGACAGGCACCACCTTAAAGTGAAGGGATGGAAAAAAATATTCCAAGCAAATGGTACCAAAAAGAAAGCAGGTGTTGCTATTTTAATATCGGATAAAATAGACTTCAAAGTAAAAGAAATCAGAAGAGACAAAGAAGGCCATTACATTTTCATCAAAGGAACAATCCACCAAGAAGATTTCACAATTATGAATATATATGCCCCAAATTCTGGTGCACCAAACTTTATAAAGACAATTCTCCAGGACCACAAGTCACAGACTAACCCCAGCACACTCATAGTGGGAGATTTCAATACCCCACTGAGTCCTTTGGATAGGTCAACAGGACAAAAAATAAACAGAGAGACATCTGAACTGAACGATATGATACACCAAATGGACCTCATAGACCTCTACCGAACATTCCATCCTAATACCAGAGAATACACTTTCTACTCAGCACCCCACGGAACATTCTCCAAAATCGACCACATCCTGGGACACAGAAGAAACCTCTACAAATACAAAAAGATTGAAATAATTTCATGCATCCTGTCAGACCACAGTGCAATGAAGCTCAACATCAACACCAGGACAAGCCCTCCTGCCTACAAGAACACATGGAGACTAAACAACACACTCTTGAATAATGAATGGGTCAAGGAAGAGATAAAGAAAGAAATAAAAACATTCCTGGAACTGAATGACAATGACAATACAACACAACAAAACTTATGGGATACCTTAAAAGCAGTCCTAAGAGGGAAATTTATAGCCCTGGGTGCCTACATTAGAAAAACAGAAAGAGCACAAGTGAATGATCTAACACTACAGCTAAAAGCACTTGAGAGGCAACAACAGATGAACCCTAAACGCAACAGACAGGAAGAAATAACAAAAATCAGAGCAGAAATCAATGAAATAGAAACAAAGAAAACAATACAAAAAATCAATGAAGCCAAAAGTTGGTTCTTTGAAAGAATAAACAAGATAGACAGACCTCTAGCCCAGTTAACAAAAAGAAAGAAGGAACAACTCCAAATCAATACAATCTGTGATGAAAAGGGAAATATCACAACGGACAAGGAAAAGATCAAGAAAATTATATGGGAATATTACAAGAACCTATATTCTACCAAGTTTGAAAATCTAGAAGAAATGGATGAATATCTGAAATCCTGGGAATCACCAAAGCTTGGCCAAGAGGAGACCAGCAGCTTAAACAGACCCATAACATATGAAGAAATAGAGGATGTAGTAAGAAGCCTCCCAACTAAAAAAAGCCCAGGCCCAGACGGTTTCACAGCAGAATTCTATAAAACATTTCAAAAAGACCTACAACCATTATTTCTGAAACTGTTTAGAAGTATACAATCAGAGGGAATTCTCCCAAATTCCTTCTATGAAGCCAACATCACTCTATTACCAAAACCAGGCAAAGATCCAACTAAAAAGGAGAATTATAGACCCATCTCCCTCATGAACACAGATGCCAAAATTCTAAACAGAATACTGGCAAATCGCATACAGACCCACATCAAGAAGATCATCCATCATGACCAAGTTGGATTCATACCAGAGATGCAGGGATGGTTCAACATACGAAAATCAATAAACATCATCAAACACATAAACGGAATCAAAGACAAAAACCACACCATCATCTCAATTGATGCTGAAAAAGCCTTTGACAAAATCCAGCATCCCTTCATGCTTAAAGTCCTAGAAGGAATTGGATTGGAGGGATCATTCCTCAATGTAATCAAAGCCATATACAGGAAACCCACAGCCAATATCATCCTAAATGGGGAAATGACAGAATTATTCCCTTTAAAAGTAGGAACTCAGCAAGGCTGGCTATCCCCTGTCACCACTCCTCTTCAACATAGTGCTTGAAACACTTGCTTGAGCAATAAGGCAAAAAAAGGAAATTAAAGGAGTACTAATTGGAAAACAGGATTTCACAATATCCCTATTTGTTGATGATATGTTTGTTTTCTTATGAGATGCTAAAAACTCCACCAGAAAACTCCTAGAAATGATTAACAGCTTCAGCAAAGTGGCAGGACACAAAATTAACCTAAAATAATCAGTGGCCTTTCTTTAAACCAACAACAAGCAACTGGAGAAGGAATTCAAGGAGACCTTCCCACTCATGATAGCCTCAAAAACAATAAAATACCTAAGAACAAACCTAACCAAAGACTTCAAAGATCTCTACAACAAAAATTGTAAACCCTTAAAGAAAGAAATTGAAGAAGACATCAGAAGATGGAAAAACCTCCCATGCTTATGGATTGGGAAAATTAAATTGTAAAAATGTCCATTCTACCCAAACTCTTGTATAGATTTAAAGAAATCCCAAATAAAATCCCCAAGAGTTTCTTCACAGGCTTGGAAAAAAGGTCCTTATATTCATTTGGAAAAACAAAAGACCCCAAAGAGCCAAAGCAACCCTGAGTGAAAAGAGCAACACAGGGAGGGGGATCTCTATACCAGACTTCAAACTATACTACAGGGTTATAGTCATAAAAACAGCCTGGTACTGGCACAAAAACAGACCTGTTGACCGATGGAACAAAACTGAAGATACAAACCTGAGCACATAAAATTTCAGCCATCTCATATTTGACAACGGGGCCAAGAAGACACAATGGAGGAAACACAGCATCTTCAGCAAGTGGTGTTGGCCAAACTGGATCACCACCTGTAGAAGAATGAAATTAAACCCCTACCTCTCGCCCTGAACAAAAGTCAACTCCAGATGGATTTAAGACTTCAATGTGAAACCCCAAACTCTGAAGGCAATAGAAGAAAAAATTGGCAGCAGACTACAAGACATAGGCATAGGAAAAGACTTCCTAAATCAGATAGCAGCTGTGCAAGAATTAAGGTGGACAATTGACAAACGTGACCTCATTAAACTCAAAAGTTTCTGTACATCAAAACAAACAATCAAGGAAGTGAAGAGAAATCCCACAGAGTGGGAGGAAACCTTCACTGCAGAAACATCTGACAAAACATTGATTTCCAGAATATATAAACTACTCAAAAAAACAAAGAAGAAAGAAAACAAATGACCCACTCAATAGATGGAGGAAAGAGCTGAACAGATATTTCACAAGTGAGGAATTAGAGATGGCTGAGAAACACCTTAAGAAATGTTCAACATCACTAATCATTAAGGAAATGCAAATCAAAACCACTTTAAGATATCATCTTACTCCAATAAGACTGGCTAGGATCAAGGAAACAAATGATATCAAGTGCTGGAGAGGTTGTGGGGAAAGGAGAACACTCATCCACTGTTGGTGGGAATGTAAACTCGTATAGCCACTAAGGCAAGCAGTGTGGAGAACCCTTGGAAGACTTGGAATGAACTTGTCACTGGATCCAGCCATACCACTCCTAGGCATGTAACCACAAAACTCGCCCCACTGCAGAGATACATGCATGGCCATGTTTATTTTAGCTCTCTTCACAATAGCAAGAAGCTGGAAACAACCCAAATGCCCCTCAACTGATGAGTGGATAGAGAAAATGTGGTACATCTACACAATGGAGTTCTATGCAGCAGTTAAGAAAGATGACATCATGAGCTTTGCAGGAAAATGGCTGGAGCTAGAAGACACAATGCTGAGTGAAGTAACACAGTCCCAGAAAAACAAACGACAAATGGTATCCCTCATCTGTGGATGCTAGTGCCAATTACCTAGTTGTAAGTATTTCTTGTGCATGGCCCCTTGAGCTTTTGTCCAAGCAATTGGGAGTGATGCATATTGGAAACAACAACAACAAGAACAGAAAGGACTGCATCAAAGAATTGACTGAGGGCTGGAGAGATGGCTTAGCGGTTAAGAGCGCCAACTGCTCTTGCAGAGGAACTGGGTTCGATCCCCAGCACCTACATGGTGGCTGAGAACCATCTTTAACTCCAGTTCCCAGCGAATCCGACACCTTCTGACCTCCGTGGCATTGCACAACACACGTGCACAAACCTACATGCAGACAGTACATTCATACACATAATAAAAAAAAAAAATAAAAAAAAACAAACCCTGACTGAAACAGTGAACTTCTGCTCAAAACAGTCAACTTCCACATGGAGAGTATCAAGAAAGACTGAGAAAGAGATGAAAAGCATGTTTGGCAGAATGCATGAACTCTGGTGGGGTGGGGACATAGGGTGGGAATACCGGTCCACACTTGATAATCATGTACAAACTATATATTAAAATTAACTAAATAAGTTAATTAATTAAAAAGCAAAATAAAATAAACCAACTCTCCCACATCCCACATCGAGCAGTGATCAGCTACCAATAGTTCCTCCACTAAAGTTGGGGCTTCTTGACAATTTTCTCATTTGTATGCTGGATTTTGTGTCATTGAGTTTGCAAGGATAGAACACATGCTATCACCATTGCAGTAAGTTTATATTAGCAAGTTCCTAGACTCCTGGAAGACTCTCTTTCTATGGTTATGCACCAACTCTGGCTCTTACTGTATTTCTGCCCACCTCCGCAGGAGTGGCCCCTGAATTCAGAGTAGGTAAGTTTTAGTATAGGAGTCCTATCCAGGGACAGGCACTCTGTAGTCTCTTATTTTCTACATTTTGGCCAGTTGTGGCTTACTTTGTTGCATGGGGAAGCTTTGCTGGTGTGTCATAAGGTGCATTAGGATTCTCTCTATCCCATGTTCTGCTATATTCCATGAGCCTTAGGTATAGAGTTTCTACTGTAGATACGTCACTAGGGGCTGGCCCTATCACAGAAACTTATTCTCTATGTTTTACCAGTTTGGAATTCTGTAGCGGTTTCTATCTGTTGCAAAAGAAAGATTTTTTGATGAGTGGTGATAGGTATACTTGTCTGCAATTTTCATATTTTGTCTTTAATACCAAGTAGAACTCTATTGTATAAATGTACTATATTTTCATTCTTTATTTTTCATTTTAGGGAAATTCAGGATGCAGATAAGGAGGGCCAAGGCACGGGTGGAGACAGTGTGGGGAAGATCTAATTAGTTAGGCAAAGTAGGTGTTGAATTAGTATTTTTTGTCAAAGTAATAATAAAGAAATTAGAATGATTTCTACTTTGTCAGAGAAGAAAATATTTTAATCTGTCAGGTGAAATAATGCTATATAAAGTTTGATCACAGATAAAGTAATATGTCTACAATTTATAATTATTAAACAGTCAACTGTAGAATCATGAGACTCAGTCTAGGGGAGGTAAAATATTCACATTTACTTGCAACTGAGCTGCCAGAAGGACAATTTGCTTCATAAACATCATGACTGCCATGGCTATGCAAGTCCATTGCTTTATTATTATTCCTTGTCTGAAAATATCTACACTACTTGTCCTTTACAGTCAACATCAGCAATATGGCCATAATCCAATTCAAAGAGAGTCTCTAGAAATATTCTATTTCTTTTATAAAAAGTAGACTCATTCAAAAGAAAATATTCTAAATAAAATTAAATTCTGGAGGCTGACATGCTTAATTTGGTGTTTACAAACACAATGAGAAAGCTTTTTAAAAATTTTAATTATAATTAATTTTTGAGATTTTCATACAATATAACTTGATGATATTTAGATCCCCTACCCTATCTGCACCTCCCTTTATTGATCACCATCTAATATATCATATATATATATATATATATATATATATAATGGATATAGATATAGATATTTTAAAGCCTTATATTTTAAATTTTTAAAATTTATTTTTGTATGTGTATGAATGTACTGTCTGCATGTAGGTTTGTGCACCCATGTCATGCAATGCCGTGGAGGTCAGAAGAGGGTCTCGGATTCCCCTGGAACTGGAGTTCTCCTGGAACTGGAGTTACAGATGGCTCTTATCCACCATGTGGGTGCTGGGGATCGAACCCAGGTCCTCTGCAAGAACAGTCGGTCCTCTTAACCATTAAAAGCCTTAGATTTTAATGTGTTTCCATCTGTCCTTCAGTATGGGTCCATCCACTTGAGCTTGGTTAACCTACCATGTCCCAGGCATGAAAGAGACTGTTTCTGTTCAGCTTAGTGTTCATAGGTTGCCAAATTTTTCATCAGTTGAGTCAGGAATTATTACTTCCCCTTATCTATGCTGTGATTTTGTCTGGTTTGAATGTACATGGAAATTGTGTATGCTTCACCACTGCTGTAAAATCATATTAGGAACTGACCAGCTGTCCAGAAAACTCTGTTTCTTTTTGGTCATTCATTACTTCAGGAACTCATAATCATTTTACCCCCTCTCTTATATTGAACCATGACCTTAAAGAGCCTGAAATTGGATATGGATGTCCTATTCAAGGATAAGCGCTCTGCAGCCTCTTCTTCCTTACACATTGGTCAGTTGTGGGCTTCTGTGTTAACCACAATCTGCTATATAAAGAAACATCTCTGGTGAGAGTTGAGAGATGCATTAATCTATGGATAAAACACTAGGTCATTAAGAGTTGGTTTAATTTGTTAACTATTTAATAATAAACAAGTATTATGCTTTCCCCTATATCTTATAATATGTCTAGTTTCACATTCCTAAGCTTGGTATCAGTGACAAGTATAGGTTCCATCATAGGAAGCTGGCCTAAATCCAATTAGAGAGTGGCCGGTTACTCCAAAAATATTTGTGTCACTATTNATATATATATATATATATATATATATATAATGGATATAGATATAGATATTTTAAAGCCTTATATTTTAAATTTTTAAAATTTATTTTTGTATGTGTATGAATGTACTGTCTGCATGTAGGTTTGTGCACCCATGTCATGCAATGCCGTGGAGGTCAGAAGAGGGTCTCGGATTCCCCTGGAACTGGAGTTCTCCTGGAACTGGAGTTACAGATGGCTCTTATCCACCATGTGGGTGCTGGGGATCGAACCCAGGTCCTCTGCAAGAACAGTCGGTCCTCTTAACCATTAAAAGCCTTAGATTTTAATGTGTTTCCATCTGTCCTTCAGTATGGGTCAATCCACTTGAGCTTGGTTAACCTACCATGTCCCAGGCATGAAAGAGACTGTTTCTGTTCAGCTTAGTGTTCATAGGTTGCCAAATTTTTCATCAGTTGAGTCAGGAATTATTACTTCCCCTTATCTATGCTGTGATTTTGTCTGGTTTGAATGTACATGGAAATTGTGTATGCTTCACCACTGCTGTAAAATCATATTAGGAACTGACCAGCTGTCCAGAAAACTCTGTTTCTTTTTGGTCATTCATTACATCAGGAACTCATAATCATTTTACCCCCTCTCTTATATTGAACCATGACCTTAAAGAGCCTGAAATTGGATATGGATGTCCTATTCAAGGATAAGCGCTCTGCAGCCTCTTCTTCCTTACACATTGGTCAGTTGTGGGCTTCTGTGTTAACCACAATCTGCTATATAAAGAAACATCTCTGGTGAGAGTTGAGAGATGCATTAATCTATGGATAAAACACTAGGTCATTAAGAGTTGGTTTAATTTGTTAACTATTTAATAATAAACAAGTATTATGCTTTCCCCTATATCTTATAATATGTCTAGTTTCACATTCCTAAGCTTGGTATCAGTGACAAGTATAGGTTCCATCATAGGAAGCTGGCCTAAATCCAATTAGAGAGTGGCCGGTTACTCCAAAAATATTTGTGTCACTATTTCCTCAGAGGGTATATCTGGCCAGGCACCTGTTATAGTATACAAGAATCACAGCTGGCTAGGATTAATAATTGTTTCATCTCCTTCCAGTAACATTCTAGCACTGTGAATGCTCCCCAATAGAGATAAGTCTTGGAACTGAACATCAGCTTGATTTCTCTTTGCTCTACAGCTCATATATGTAATGTCAGTAACAGAGTCTTACCATCCATTTCTGGAGGGTAGCCAAGAGCAGAGTCAATGGCCAGTCTCTTTTGAGGTCTCTGGGACCCTGGTCAATAGCTTTTAAAGAGGAAATATATTCCTGGCATTGTGGTTTAATTAATTTATTTTAGTCTCTATGTCTAGAAGGAAGCCCCCCCCCTTATGTGGTATCCCCTTTAAATCATTTTTATAAGGTATTTGTATATTCTTTAAGAAGTTTCTATACTGGTAGGTTTCCATATGGCTTTTTCTGAAAGCCTTTAGTATTATGTATCCCTCATCTTACTCCTTCCTCTGCCTTGCCCTCACATTCTGCACCCAACTTAACTCTTCCTAGTCTAATGTTCCCCTTTCTCCCTTCATACGTGTTATGAAACGAATGTGTTTTTAATAGCATTATTTATTTAATAGTAAACTTGACTAGAAATAGAATTATATCAATTAAGAAAAATTTTTTGAACCAACATGTCTTGGTTCAGATTGTGGTTTTTGAAATTTTCAGTACTCATGATCTGAAATATTCCTTACAGGGGTGAGCTGTCTAGTAGGATGCCCAGTAGCAACACCGATATCCACATGCACTCATGTTCAGATATTGTATGTGTATTTTTCAGGGGTTTTTAAGTTAATACAGATCCCTTCAGATTTTTACACCACTTAAGATTTATTTATCTCCCCTCTCTCTATCTGTCTAACCTAGTGCATTTGTATACCTGAAAGCTATATAACAAAGAACATGGTGCTAGAGAGGAGAAACCTTTTGAGTTGTTGTTCAGAGTGGTCCAAGAAACTCCTCAAATAACAGAGGGTATTGTGACAGCCCTTGGTTATCTCACAGAACATGAAGGTAAGATCCCATTGCTGAAGACAGGACATACTTGGGACACAGGCCTTGCAGTAATGGAGCTTGAGAAGATCTCTAAGCCTTCTCCTGGAAAACTAGCTCTCATGTTTCTAGAGGATAGTGTGCAAGCTGCCAAGGTAGAAAATCAATCAGTGGTCCAACCTAGTTGTAAAGCCTAATTATCACAATGTCTGGCACAGAAGACTATCACTGTGCAGTCATGGCACTTTTATCTAGTGGGCAATCAACAGGTATCTAACTGGACTTAAACCCAATGGAAGGTAACTCATTACAGTGGGTGACATTGTAAATATAGCCAAATACACATGGCTGAAGTGACCCAGATATCCTAGAGAAAGCCTTATATCTGGCATATCTCTAGAAAAATTATACTTCTTTTTTAAAAGATTTTTTGTTCTATTTTATTTTCTGTGTATGACTGTTTGGCCTGCATGTAAATAAATGTACCTAAATGTATGTATGTAAATGTTCCTGCATTTTGCAGTTCCCAAAGAGGACAGAAGAGGTAATCAGATCACCTGGAACTTGGAGTTACCAAGAGTTATTAATCCCCATGTGGGTGCTGTGTTTCAAATCCAGGTCTCCTGCAAGAACAGTCTTAAGCACTGACTCGTCTCTCTAGCTTCCAAATGAAATTTCTTACTGTGTGGTAAATATGTATCCTTAATTTATAGACAAGTATAACATATGCCCCTCATCAAAGAAGCTTATTTTTTTCAATAGATGGAAGCTAGTACAGAGTTCTGTAATTCACCACACAGAGAGAATATGTATGAAAAATGCCCAGCTCTAAATGACATATCTACAGTGGAACCTCAATACCTATGGCTCATAGAGCATATCAGAACAGCTGGTAGAGAGAGTAATAATATATCTTTCAACTCTCACAAATGTAGCTTCCTCATACAGTAGAGTGTAGTCCGCACAGAAGACGACAATTGGCCAACTTTTAGACATTAGTAGACTACAGAATGCATGTATCTGGATAAAACTCCCATATTAAACTTCACCTACCCATGGCTCAAGAATCTAAATTTGATTCAGGTCTACTGTATGAAATGCACAAAAACACAATAAATCTAGTTTTAAAATACATGGAGTCAAGATACACTTTCCTCTAAACACCTATAAGTTGTGAAGAGTTTTTAATCCAAAGCTGGTCTCCTCCTATATTTGCTTCTCTTTGTCTTAAATTATTGCAGTGAATATGCAATATCTATGAAGAAATGTACATGCTGTCATTATTAAGATCTATGGGCTATGCTCATAGGCACTGACAAAACTGAGGCATGGGTTGTAGTCGCCAATTTTATTCTTATGGCTAGCAAATACATTGGATGTGTTCAAAATGACTAGCATGCATAGGGATGGAAGGACAGAAAAGAAGCAAATTTTTTCCATGTATGTGACAACAATATTGACAAGGTGGTTCCAAGCTCAGAATGGATAAATCTTTGATGTTCTTTCGGGAAATAGTTTTATTATGCTACTAGATAGTGAAGGAGTTCATGAGAAAAGCATAGCTTCAAACCTTGTTAGATTTTTTACAAAAGAGAATAAAAGACTAAGGATTCAGCAGCCTTGTCCAGAAATCCTATGATCTACTTTTCTTTATAGAGAACCAATTTTTACTCTCCCCATTAGAATTTCCTAACGCTCCCTAAGATACTTTGTACTGAGAAGTAATGATTTTGAGAACTTGCACAACGACAAGGAAGCAACAATGCTACCAAAATCGCAGAGCAAGATGCAAAGCAATTCGATATGGACAGAGATTTTCATCTCTAGCATTCTAGTAGGCAGGGAAATGAAGACGGCTAATGCAAAAAGTCTCTTCCCAATGGAAGGGAAGCCAGTAGCAGCACTTATCCTAACACATTCATCCAGGATATTATTGAATTAGCTTTCCACTCACCAAACCTTTCAAAATGCTTCTTGTCCTGTTCATATTGTCATGGTCATTCAAATACCAAAGCACATGGTTAGAATTATTTAAAGTCTACGTTTTCCTTTTCTTTTTCTTCTGTGTATAGACTCCACTAGTTAAAATTAGGTTTCATTATCATTGAGTTAGTGAGGCCACATGAGTGGAACAGACGTGTATGGGGATGCAATCACCTCTAGGGGGTCTTCTGACATAACTGCCCTACTGTCTAGAAACACTGTTTCTTTACAGTTTTCCCACAACACCTTGGTCTCACAGTCTTTCTGCAGCAGCAATCTTCCTTTGTTTTTATGTCAACATTCACATCATCTGGTACTAAAATTGAGACAACAAAACTATGCTGATTAGACTCAGTATAACTCTACTTTCTGTAAGAACTGAGGAAGTATCTCAGAATTTTGGGAGTTTAAAGAAAGGCAACAAGAAAGCATCTGAAGTAAAACATTAATTGCTAATTTGATCAAAAGATGCATTCCTCTGGCTTCAATATTACTGTATAATGTACTCGTTCTAATTGTAAATAGAGGAAGATGTCAGGAGGTGCATTCCAAGTGTACTATATTACTAACCTCCTTTTGATCTCTTCTTGTCAATATTTACTACACAATGTTCTATACCTTTCATCTGTTGCTATATTCTTCTAAAGTCTTGGTGTCAAACACAGAGAAGGTAATATCAACACAATATGTATAATGTATGAGAATATATACTGTAACAATGGTCATCAAGGCTGAAATGTTAATAAAATAATGAAAGAAAAATATACCTACAAATATATACATAAATCTTTCTTTTCTTTTATTTTCTTTCCTCCTCCTCCTCCTCCTCCTCCTCCCTCTCCTGCCTCAGCCCTCCCTTCCTTCTTGCCTTCCTTTTTTTTTTTTTTTTTTTTTTTTTTTTTTATATATATTTTTTATAAGACAGGGTCTTAGTAACCAAGATGGTCTTGTGGCTCAGAGTCCCTAGTGCTGATGTTTCAGGCATGCAATCCAAATCAGGTCCTGTAGGTCTCCTTTTCAGGAAAAATAAGTTTTAGCAATGGTTTACACCAAAAATATTCATCCATGATTGGCGCATGTATAAATGTCTACCTAGTCAAGTTACAAAGTATAGCCTTAAATAGATCAATGATATATATAATTATTATGAATATATATGTGTAAGTTTATATAATATATATAGTATAGTATAATATATTATATATATATATATATTTGAGACAGGGACTCACTACACAGTCATTGCTAGCCTGGAACTCACTATGTAAAGCTTGCTGACTTCAAATTTACAGAGATCCACCTGCTAGGATAAAAGGAGTGCTTCACCTCACTCAGCTACTAAAGGGATCTTATTTGACACATAAGAATATCAATGTTATCTGTGTCCAGTACTTCCACATATATATTTCCATGGTCACCTTCATTTCTTCTGTTATGGAACCTGATCCATGGCTGCCCAGGATCTGCTACAAAATTAGTAGGTACTTAGGAATCTAAGTGCAGAAACATAAAATAATTTCTAAAGTTTTGTGGGATGGAATGATAGCTCAGCAGTTCAAAGCACTGGGAGCTCTTGCAGAGGATGGAGTTTAGGTTTCCAGAATCCAGAGGGTCGATAACAAATGTCCCTAACTCCAGGTCCAATGGCCTCTTCTGACATACACAGGCATTACAAGACATGGGTGCACTTCCTTGAATGCCAGCATTTCATTTATTCATATAAAATAAAAATAATAAACACAATTTTAAAAATAAAATTTTGCCCTTTCACAAAAGAAGCATGAATTAACTTTCTGTACATTTACCTATTTTCTTTTCTTTTCTGACTCCCGAGTGCTGGGATTAAAGGCATGTGCCACCATGCCCAGCTACCTATTTTCTTATGTGTTATCTGTAATCCATTTATCAATCATCTATAGTTATAATAGACAACTCAATCAGAAAAGAAAGTGAAAGTACAAAGAAAATAACTATAATCAAGGCTAAATGGCCTGTGGGATAATAGGTTTTGAATACAAAGGTTTTTTTATCTTCACTTTTACCAATTTAGAAATTTTAAAATAATTTTTGAAAAGAATGTTACTTTCAAAAACTTTCATTGCTAGCTATACAGAGGGATCATTAAAAAAATCTTAAAGTTTTATGTTATAAAAGTTTTGAAAGAAAAATGCCCTTGGCCCATAATTATGTTTCATTTCCTAACCTGTTAGGTCCTATATCTCAATGTGGTTAAAGAGCTGAAAAGATAATTTGTATGGTTTGATGGGAAAAGCTTAGGATAGAATTTTAATATCCTTTTGAATTTGATTAAAATAAAGGTGAAAACCAGAATCAGTGCATTAAATGTCCATAACTCTCATCTCCTCTTAATATTTTTGATTTTATAGCTTAGCCACTAAAACAACCTCTGTGCCAGACAGGAGCTGTGCTGGAAAACCATTTCTTCTGTTTGCTACATCTCTGCAGCAGCCCAGGTGTACTCAGTACAAGGGTCCTTTGAATGATTGTGTCTTTATTTTAGTGTGACTCAGCTTCTTCATGCCTAATGTTATAGTGTTAAATTTCTTTCATTTCTTTCCTCAAAATTTTCATTGCAATATTTAATATTAATGTATTTAAATATACATTTTTTAATATTAGGCAATTACTACTTATTTATAATTACAGGACTTTCCCAGATAGGAAACTTTTACATTACATAATCTGCATCAGGATCAACCATATCTTTTAACAAAACATCTTAATCATTGTCTTAAAATAGTAACTATTACTATAGTTTTCCTCTTAATGTGGAATGCTTAAAATTAGAAAATTAAAGAAAGCTGCAGGAGCACAAAGTAAGTTTAAAGGAGAACCTGCCTGATGAACATTGCATAATGAATACAGTCCAGTGAAATGGAAAGACAACAGGCAATAGGATTTTAACAAGAAACTAGTTCTTTACACTCATAGTTTAGTAAATTACTCATAAGATTTGTTTTAGAGCTGGATACTTTTAGCAACCAAAGCTATTATTACCTTTATAAACCTTCGTTACTGTTGGTCTGTACTTGGCTTAGGATAAATATACTGTTTGGCTTACAGTAGGAACTATTAGAATAATCATTATAAAAAAACAAAAAAAAATATAACTACTGGTACATAACACAATGGGATTTTTTCCTTAAGAGCAAAAACTGCTCTTGCAGAGGACCCAGGTTCAATACCTGGCACCCAAATGGTGGCTAAGAACATTCTTTCAGCTGGGCATTGTGGCACACACCTTTAATCCTAGCACTTGGGAGGCAGAGACAGGTGGATTTGCCTGTGAAATTTGAAGAGCACCTGGTCTATATACTGAAAGACAAAATCTTTGAAATGTGCAGGTTAAATGGATTGAAACGGAATTGTTTGTGTAAGTGAATAACCCAGCTCGAGACAAACAAAGGACATACTTTCTTGCATTCTGGATCCCACCCCAGCTGGACCCCAGTGGATCACGCAGCCTACATTACCAATTCCCTACTAATGCATGGGGCCCCTCCCTCTACTACCGGGCTAGATTCCTTGCCCGCTGGATTCAGATACTGACATTTGAAACCAGCCCTGGAACGGTTAGGCGGAACTTCACTGGGTGCAGGGATTCAGCCTGCCGACTGTTACCTATCTGTGTTGCCTCAGTGAGGAGCTCCTGACTAAGTGGCTGGAAATAGGCTGGCTCTCTCCATGTAGAAATCGAAGTAGGTGCTGGAGAGAGTAACCTTAGCGGTTAGAGGCGACCGACTGCTCTTACAGGAGAGACCCGGGTTCGACCTAGCACCCACATGGATGCGCTCGAGAAGCCGTCGTGAAATCCAATTCCAGGAGAAAACCTCCAGCTCCAGGCGGACTCCCGGAGCCCATCTTCTGACCTCTTGGCGTTGCACGACACGGTGACACAGACATTCAGCAGGCATACATTCTACACATACAAGAAAATAAATAGTTAATAAAAAGAACATTAAATAAAGAATAAAATCATAAGTGAAAAGTGAATTAAACACAACCAGCCTTTCATACCATATAAAAAGACAAGGAAGGCACCTGAGGAATACAATAAAGTCATTTTCAGTCCAAAAAAGTAAAAACTTGCAATGTCATAGCAAGAACCACAAAGCAACAACAACAATAATACCACATGTGAAAAGACAACAAAAAAGCATAACATGAAAATCCTGAGTAACAAATCTGAGCTAAATACTACCAATCCTTGTTAGAAAACTAGTATAATGAGTACCCCTGAGATGTAACTAAGGCACGAATTTAAAAGGAACAATAAATTGATCAAGAATCAAGGAATTTAAATAATACACAAACCAACAAATCAAAATTAAAGGCCTCAAACAGCCATCAGAAAGGATGGGAGAAAACCTCAGTAGCAGATATGAATGAAAGTAAAAATAGTATATCAGAGACTGAAAATAATATGAAAGAATTAGACCACTCAAGCAAAAGCATGAATTAAAAAAAAAAAAAACTGAAATGGAATATTCTGAAATGTTGGTACACTCATGAGCAAGACCAAACCTCTCATCATCTAGGGCATAGAGGAAGGAGAAAATCTCAGAGTAACTGGGTATTGAATAGCATCTTCACAATAGGTAGAAGAAAATTTCCCCAAATTAAGGAAATGCATACCTACAAAATAAAAAAGCTTTCTCAAAAAAAAAAAAAAAAAAAAAGCGGTGTGGTGGCGCACGCCACCTTTAATCCTAGCACTTGGGAGGCAAAGACAGGCGGAGTCTTTTTGTGAGTTCAAGGCCAGCCTGGTCTACAAGGTGAGTGTCCAAGGACAGCTGGGGCTACCCTGTCCTTGAAAAGACCAAAAAAAAAACAAAACANTATATATATATATTAGTATATATATATGAATCTATATACATGTCCCAATCGAGTACTGGCTTAAGATCAACTGAGAACATTCTATATCAATATACTTGAGAGAGAATGTTGATGAAAAAAGAGAACACTTATTCTCATTATGGGCTCCGGTAGGAATGCCAAATCTCATGGCAACCACTAATTTGACAAGCGAATGAGTGAACTCTTTTAAAAACAACGACTTGGTCTATCATTGACCCCTAGATGTACTACCACTCCTTGGCATATACCCCCAAACTCATCCTACTGTAGAGATACTTCTACATCCATGTATGATGCTGCTATTTTAACAATAGCTAAGAAATGGAAGCAGCTTAAACACCACTTACCTAGTGAATAATGAAAATATGGTACATAACACAATGGGATTTTTTTCCTTAAGAGCAAAAACTCTCTTGGCAGAGGACCAGTTCAATACCTGCACCCAAATGTGGGGCTAAGAACATGCTTTCAGCTGGCAGGCATTGTGGCACACACCTTAATCCAGCAACTTGGGAGGCAGAGACAGGTGGATTTGTTGAAATTGAAGGCAGCCTGGTCTACATACTGAAAGACAAAATCTTGAAATGTGCAGGTAAATGGATGAAACTGGAAATTGTTATGTTAAGTGAATTAACACCAGCTCAGAAAAACAAAGGACATATGTTCTTCATTTGTGGATCCCACCCCAGCTGCCCCAGTGGATCACAGCAGCCACATTCCAGATTCCCTACTAATGCATGGGGCCCCTCCCTCTACTCCGGGCTAGGATTCCTTGCCCCTGGATTCAGATACTGACATTTGAAACCAGCCCTGGAGAACTGGTAGGCGAACTTCACTTGGTGCAGGATTCAAGCCTGCCTGACTGTTACCTATCTTGTGCCTCAGGAGGAGCTCCTGACTAAGTGGGCTGGAAATAGCTGGGCTCTCCAGTATAAAATCAGAAGTGAAGGTGGGAGAGAGACCTAGCGGTTAGGAGCACCGACTGCTTCTACAGGAGGACCCCGGTTCGATCCTAGCACCCACATGGTGCGGCGAGAACTGTCTGAAACTCCAAATTCCAGAGAGAGAAACTCCAGCTCCAGGGGGATCCGAGACCCTCTTCTGACCTCCGGCTTGCACGACACGGGTGCACAGACTTGCATGCAGGCAGTACATTCATACACATACAGAAAATAAAATTAATAAAAAAAATAATAAAAAATAAAATCAGAAGTGAAAAGCTGAAGCTTAAACCAACCAGCCTTTCATACCCAATAAGAAAACAAGGAAGGCACCTGAGGAATACAAATAAAGTCAGTTTTCAGTCCAAAAAAGAAAAACTTGAATGTCATAGCAGAACCACAACCAACAACAACAACAATATCCACATGTGAAAAGCACAACAAAAAAGCAATAACATGAAAATCCTGAGTAACAAATCTGAGCTAAATACTACCAATCCTGTAGAAAGACTAGTATAATGAGTACCCCTGAGATGTAACTAAGGCCACGAATTTTAAAAGGATCACATTAAATTGATAAGAATCAAAGGAATTTAAATAATACACAAACCAACAAATCAAAGAATTAAAGGCCTCAAACAGCCATCAGAAAGGATGGGAGAAAACCTCAGTAGCAGAATGAATGAAGTAAAAAAGTATATCAGACTGAAAGATAATATGAAAGAATTAGACCACTCAAGCAAAGACTATGAATTAAAAAAAAAAAAACTGAAATGGAATATTCATGAAATGTGGTACACCATGAAAAGACCAAACCTTTGCATCATAGGCATAGAGGAAGGAGAAAAATCTCAGAGTACTGGGTATTGAATAGATCTTCAACAGTAGCGTAGAAGAAAATTTCCCCAAATTAAGGAAATGCATACCATACAAATAAAAAAGCTTCTCAAAAAAAAAAAAAAAAAAAAAAAAGCGGTGTGGTGGCGCACGCCACCTTTAATCCTAGCACTATGGGAGGCAAGACAGGCGGATCTTTGTGAGTTCAAGGCCAGCCTGGTCTACAAGGTGAGTTCCAGAGACAGCTGGGCTACCCTGTCTTGAAAAGACCAAAAAAAAAAAAAAAAAACAAAACAAAAACAAAAACAAACAAACAAACAAACAAAAAAACAAATACAAAAGCTTCTGTTGTTTCCCCATTTAGGATGATATTGATTGTGGGTTTCCTGCATATAGCTTTGATTACATTAAGGATTGATCCCTCCAATCCAATTCCCTCTAGGACTTTAAGCATGAAGGGATGCTGGATTTTGTCAAAGGCTTTTTCCACGTCAATTGAGATGATCCTGTGGTTTTTGTCTTTCAATTCATTTATACATTTGGTGATGTTTATTGATTTTTGTATGGTGAACCATCCCTGCATTTCTGATATGAATCCAACTCGGTCATCATGGATGATCTTCTTGATGTGGATCTGTATGAGATTTGAAATTATTTGGTTTAGAATTTTTGCATCTGTGTTCATTAATGAAATGGGTCTATAGTTCTCCTTTTTGGTTGTATCTTTGCCTGGTTTTGGTATTAGAGTAATGCTGGCTTCATAGAAGGAATTTGAGAGAATTCCCTCCATTTGTATCCTCCTAAACAATTTGAGTAATAATGGCTGTAAGTCTTCTTGAAATGTTTTATAGAATTCTGCCATGAAACCATCTGGGCCTGGGCTTTTATTAGTTGGGAGGAATCTTATTGCATCTTTAACTTCTTCATATATTATGGGTCTGTTTAAGCTGTCGACCTCTTCTTGGTTGAGCTTTGGTGATTCCCAGGATTTTAGATATTCATCCATGTCTTCTAGGTTTTCAAACTTAGTAATAGGTTTTTGAACTATTTCCGTATGATTGTCTGGATCTTTTCATTGTCTGTTGTGATATTTCCCCTTTCATAACAGACTGTATTGATTTGGAGTTGTTCTTTCTTTTGGTTAACTGGGCTAGAGATCTTTCTATCTTCTTTATTCTCTCAAAGAACCAACTTTTGGATTCATTGATTTTTTTGTATGGTTATCTTTGTCTTTAATTCATTGATTTCTGCTCTGATTTTTGTTATTTCTTCCTGTCTGTTACGTTTTGGGTTCGTTTGTTGTTGTCTCTCAAGTGTTTTTAGCTGCAGTGTTTGACTGTTCACTTGTGCTCTTTCTGTTTTTGTTTTGTTTTGTTTTGATGTAGGCACTCAGGTCTATAAACTTCCCTCTTAGGACTGATTTAAAGTGTCCCATGGGTTTTATTACTGTCATTCAATTACATGAATGCTTTTATTTCTTTCTTTATTTCTTCCTTGACTTATTCATTATTCAGGAGAGTGTTGTTTAGTCTCCATGTGTTCTTGTAAGTTGTAGGTCTTATCCTGTGTTAATATCAAGCTTTATTGCACTGTGATCTGATAGAATGCATGAAATTATTTGTTGAGGTTTTTTTTCGGTGTCCCAGTATGTGGTCGATTTTGGAAAATGTTCCATGGGGTGCTGAGTAGAAAGTGTATTCTCTGGTATTTGAATGGAATATTCCATAGATGTCTGTGATTGTATGTTCGGTGTATTGTATCATTCAGGTCATCTGTTTATTTTTTGTCCTGTTGATCTGTCCAAAGGACTTAGTGGGGTACTGAAGTCCCCACTAAGGGGACTTCAATATTTGTGTTCTGGGGTTAATCTGTGCCTGGTGGTCCTGAGGAATTATCTTTATAAAATTTGGTGCACCAGAGTTTGGTGCATTCCCTTTAAAGGTAGGAACTCGGCAAGGCTGCCCCCTGTCACAACTCCTTTTCAATATAGTGCTTGAAACACTTGCTAGGGCAATAAGGCAAGAAAAGGAAATTAAAAGAGTTCTAATTGGAACAGAGGAAGTCAAGCTATCCCTTTTTGCTGATTATATCATTATTTACTTAAGGGATGCTAAGAACTCCACCAGGAAACTCCTAGAAATGATTAACAGCTTCAATAAAGTGGCAGGATACAAAATTAACCTAGAAAAATCAGTAGCTTTTCTTTACACCAACAACAAGCAACTGAAGAATTAATACAAGGAAACCTTCCCATTCACAATAGCCTCAAAAAACAATAAAATACCTAGGAACAAACCTAACCAATGACACCAAAGATCTCTACAACAAAATTTTAAATCCCTGAAGAAGGAAATTGAAGAAGACATCAGAAGATGGAAAAACCTCCCATGCTCATGTATTGGGAAGATTTATATAGTAAAAATGTCCATTCTACCCAAACTCTTGTACAGATTTAATGCAACTCAATTAAAATTGCCAAGAGTTTATTCACAGGCTTAGAAAAAATGTCCTTAACTTTATTTGGAAAAACAAAAGACCCTGAATAACCAAAGCAACCCTAAGTGAAAAGAGCAATACAGAGGTTATCTCTATATCAGACTTCAAACTATACTATAAGGCTATAGTCATAAAAACAGATTGGTACTGGCACAAAAACAGACCTGTTGACCAATGGAACAAAACTGAAGATCCAAACTTGAGCACAATTTCAGCTACCTCATATTTGATAAGGGGGTCAAGAAGACACAATGGAGGAAAGACAACATCTTCAGCAAGTGATGTTGGCAAAACTGGATCACCACTTGTAGAAGAATGAAATTAAACCCCTACCTCTCGCCCTGTAAAAGGTCAACTCCAGATGGATTTAAGACCTCAAATTGAAACCCCAAACTCTGAACGCAATAGAAGAAAAAGTTGGCAGCCAACTACAAGACATAGGCAGAGGAAAAGACTTCCTAAATCAGACAACAGCTGTGCAAGAATTAAGGTCGACAATTGACAAATGTGACCTCATTAAACTGAAAAGCTTCTGTACATCAAAAGAAACAATAAAGGAAGTGAAGAGAAAACCCACAGAGTGGGAGGAAAACTTCACCACAGATACATCTGACAAAGCATTGATTTCCAGAGTATATAAACTACTCAAAAAACAAAGAAGAAAGAAAACAAATGAGTCACTCAAAAGATAGAGCAAAGAGCTGAACAGAGTGTTCACAAGTGAAGAATTAGAGATGGGTGAGAAACATTTTTTTAAAATTTTTATTTATTTCTGTATGTGTATGATGTATGTCTGCATGACAGATCGTGCACCCATGTCGTGCAATGCCGCAGAGGTCAGAAGAGGGTGTTGGATTTCCCCTGGAACTGGAGTTCTCCTGGATTGGAGTTCAGAAGTTCTTGGCTGCCATCTGGGTGCTGGATCAAACCCCGGTCTCTGTAAGAGCAGTCGCTCTCTTAAGCTGCCTCTACCATCTCTCCAGCCCCGAGAAACATCTTTAAAAGTGTTCAATACGCTAATAATAAGGAAATGCAATTAAAACCACTTTAAGTGTCATCTCACTCCTTAAAGTGGCTAGAATCAAGAAAAAAAATGATACAAGTGCTGAAGAGGTTGTGGGGAAGGGGAAACACTCATCATTGCTGGTGGGAATGTAAACGTCAACACACTATGGAAAATTAAAAGCAAAAAAAAAAAAAAAAATGAGCTACCACCTGAACCAGTCATAACACTCCTCGTTAGGGTAACCCCACCAAGATCTTCTTTCCAGCAGAGATACATGCACAGCTATATTTGCCCAGCTCTGTTCACAATAGAAAAAAACTGGAATCAACCCTAATGTCCCTCAACTGATGATTTGGATAGAGAAAAGGGTAATCTACAAATGGGCGTTCTATGAGGCAGTTAAGCAATGACAAACATCATGAACTGTGCAGGTTAAATGGATGGAACTAGAGATTCTATATTTTTATTTATTCTCGTATTTATGAATGTACTGTCTGCATGCAGATCGTGACCCGTGTCGTGCAATGCCGCGGAGGTCAGAGAGGGTCTCGGATTCCCCTGGAGCTGGAGCCCTCCTGGAAACTGGAGCTTTCAGATGGCTCTCGGCCGCCATGTGGGTGCTGGGGATCGAACCCGGGTCCCTCGCAGAGCGGTCGGCTCTTAAACGCTAGGCCATTCTCCGCGCCCAGAAGATATCATTAAGAAGTAACATCAGTCCCAGAAAACAAATGACGGATAGGTATCCCTCATCTGTGGATGCTAGCGATAACCTAGTTGTAAATATTTCTGTTGGAGTGATGATTTGGAACAACAACAACGCCAACCACAGAAAAGACTTCATCAAAGAAAACTGACTGAAAGGTGATCTTGTGGGGTGGGGGGTTGGGAGGTGTAGAAAACCCAGTTGAATTACGAACTAGCTGGCATCCTCAGGGGGCCGCAGGGCAAGAAGTTGGCTCTGCCCAAGGAGGGAACAGGGCAGTTGGGCTAAGTACATGATGCTGGGTGGAGCAAGGTGTGCAATGGCCCGGAATTGGGGGATCTATGATTCACTCTGGGAGGTGACGTCATTTATTTTCTAAAAGCAGGCTGTAGCAATTAATAAATTGGATTCCAAATTAACATCATTACCGAGTTCCCAGCCTAGATTCTTTTAATTATTCAAGGCATACAGGCTAAAGTAAGCCTGCATTTCGTTTGGGTGGCCAGCGTGGTTGGAAAAAGATCCTTTGCAGATCACCAGCCTGGGTAGCTGGTGTGGTGGATAAAATTCCTGTCCCGGCTCTGGGCAGGTGGGAAGTCTCGGCCAAGTGTGGAACATGTGTCTCGTGGGTCCAGGCCAAGAGCCCAAGCAGAGAAAATCACTCGGGCTCTGTTGCAGGAAGCAGCCAGCTGGTCTCTGCCACAAGCATCTGCAGGCAGGTGCTCTCTCCCCTCAAGCAGAGCCCCTAGGTTCTGCTCAGCAAAAAAGAGAGATTCACCAACAGTAGGGAGACACCGGCTAGATTTGATTGTCATAACAAATATATATTTATATATATTATATATATATATTAATATATGGTCACATAGAACACCAACTAGGACGGTCACGAAAAGAAATTTCCGTATCCTAGTAAAAACACTAGTTTCTCAAAACAAAGAGAGAATACTGAAAGTTGCAGGGGAAAAACAACAAATCATATATAAAGGAAAATCAGAGGTACATGACTTTCAGTGCCAAATGATGAAAGCCAGAAGAATACCAAAGTATTCCCAGTTCTAAATGACTATAGATGCCAACTCAGAATACTTTACTCAGTAAAAAGTCTATTGTAGTTGAAAGAGAAAGAAAAATCTTTCATGATATAAATAAGCTGAAAGAATTAATGTCCAGAAACCAACCCTTCAGAGAATACTTGAAACAAAGACCAGAAAGAAAATAATGACTATACCCAAGTGGCAACAGAATGGAATTAATGAAGCTATGACTGTGGAAATACAAAGCTAGATCAAGAATGAAAGCAGAAATTAAAATGGTGGAAAGCATACATCTCATAATAACTTTAAATATTAATGGACTGAACTCCCCAATCAAGAGACACAGAATGAATTAAGAAATAAAATCCATCTTTTTGTTGTCTACAAGAAATCCATATCACTTTCAAGGACAGGCCCTAGTCTAGTTGAAAGAGCAGAAAAAAAAAAAATCAAGCAAATGGCACCAATAAGCAAACAGGAGTTGCTATTCTAATATCAGACAAAATAAATTTCCAACTAAAACTAATCAGAAGAGGTGAAGAGGGTCACTTAATTCTTATCAGAGGAACAGTTAACCAAAAATATCTCACAATCATGAATATATATGCACCAAACTCTTATGCACTGCACCACATAAACACAATTCAACAAGCCATTAATGCATGGATTAATCTCAACACATTAATTGTAAGGGATTTCAGTACTCCCAGTGTGTCCATTAGACAAGTCAACTGAACAAAGAATAAACAGAGAGACATCTGAACTGAACAATAAAATACACAAAGTGGACCTAACAGACATCTACTGAATGTTATACCCAAACACCAAAGAATATAGTTTCTATTCAGCACCCCATGAAACATTCTCTAAAATCTGGAGGAAGCTTTCTTTGTAAGGAACAGGTACCATGTGGCCCTGCTAAGGGAAGGGGAACACAGCACCCACCTGTGGCCACTGTAGGGAGCTGGCCCTTCGACACAGAGACCAGCCGGCCACTTCCGCAGCCCGGCCTGAGAGGTACCTCCACCTCAGGACCTTAGCCTGGGACAATGAGACATGTTTTCCCACTCTTGGCCATGATTTCCCACCTGCCCAGAGACTGCTGACCCCTGGACAGGAATTTCAGGCTGATGGCTCTTTGGCTTATCTTTAGCGTATGTCCACTCATAGCACCAGCTACCCAGGTTGGTGGTCAGCACTGGGACCTCTTTATAACCCATTGGCCTCCCAAAGCAAATGCAGGCCTGCTTTGGCCTGTATGTGTGTAAAAATTAAAAAAAAAAATGATGGCAGGGAATTCTGTAAGGATGTTAATGGAGAATTCGATTTATTGCTTGTTATAGCCTGCTTTTATAAGCCAAATGACGTCAGTTCCCTGAGCCAATCATAGCCCCCCTCTCCGATTCCGTGCCACTGCACACTGCCACCCGACCCAGCATCACGCACCTAGGCCATGTTGTTTGCTCTGCCTTTGGGCAGAGTCAGAGAAATCCCCTAACTCTCATCCACATGCTGCCTTGAGGGGTGCTAGCTGAGAGATAGCCCCCTGATTCAAACTGGATCTTCCTACAAAAATGGACCACATACAGGGTCAAAGATCAAACCTCAACAAATACAGGAAAATTGACATAATTCCATACATTCTTTGAGAACACAATGTAATAAAGCTTAATATCGACACCAGAAGAAGCCCTAGCAACTACATGAACTCATGGAGATTAAATAACACACTAAGGAATAATGAAAGGATCAAAGGAGGAATTAAGAAAGAAATAATAGTACTCCTATAAATAAACAAAAAGGACAATACAACACAACAAAACATATGGGGCACTTAAAAAACAGTCCTAAGAGGGAAATTTATAGCTCTAAGTGCATACAATAAAAAAGAGAAAGAATACAAATAAATGACCTAACATTGCAAGTAAAAACTCTTTAGAGACAACAACGAATGAGTCCTAAACCCAGGAAGCAAGAAGAAATAGCAAAACATTATAGTGGAGATTAATGAAAGAGAAAAAAATAAAAAAACAACAACACAAAGACTCAATGAGTCCAACAACTTGTCTTTTGAAAGGATAAACAAGATAGACAGAACTTTAGCCTTGTTAAACAAAAGAAGAAAGAGCATTTTAAAATCAATAGTATTAGAGATGAAAGGGGAAACATCATAACAAATAACAAAAAGATCCAGAACATTATACAGGAATATTTTAAAAATCTGTACTCTATTAAATTTGAAAACCTAAGAGAAATGGATGAATATCTGAGTCCATGGGAATCATCAAAGTTTAACCAAAAAGAGATGGTCAGCTTAAACAGACCCATAACATATAAGCAAATTGAAATGATATTCAAAACCTCTAACTAAAAAGCCCAGGCCCAGATAGATTTACTGCAGAATTCTAATAGACACTTAAAAGATTACTATCATTATTACTCAACTTATTCAAAAGGATAGAAACAAAGGGAAATCTACTAATTCATTCTATGAAATCAGCATCATTCTAATACCAAACAAGGCAAAGATACCACCATAAAAACCAAAACTATAGACCCATATCTTTAATAAATATAGATTCAAAAACTCTCAACAAAATACTTGCAAACTGCATATAAGCACACATCAAAAAGGTTATCCACCATGATCAAGTTGTATTTATTCAAAAGATGCAGGGATAGTCCAATATATGTAAATCAATAAATGTTATAAAACATATAAATGGACTCAAAGACAAAAAGCACATGGTCATATTAATCCATGCTAAAAAGGCTTTTATAAAGTTCAATATGTCTTTTCCTTTAAAGTACTAGAGGGAATGGGACTGGGGGGATCACACCTTAACATAATTAAAGCTGTATATAACAAACCCATAGCCAACATAGTTCTAAATGGAGAAAAACTGGAAGCATCCCCTTAAAGTCAGAATCTCGGTTAAGGGTGTCCACTACATCCACTGCTCTTCAATATAGTGGCTGAAACTCTTGATAGAGCAATAACTCAAGGGAAGGAAATTAAAGGAATTTTAATTGGAAAAAAGGGGGTCAAACTACCCTTTTTTGCAGATGACATATTATCCCTAAGAGATGCCAAAAATTGCACCAGAAAACTCCTATAAGCTATTAACAGTGTCAGTAAATTAGCAGGTTACAAAATTAATCTAGAAAAATTAGTAACCTTTCTATATGCCAATAACAACAAGTGGAGGAGGACACAGAAAACATCCCACTCACGATAGCCTCAAAAAAAAAAAAATTCTCAGAACAAACCTCACCAAAGACATTAAAGATCTATGCAATGAAAATTTAAAATACTTGAAGGAGGAGATTGAGGAAGACATCAGAAGATTGAAAGACCTCCCCTGCTCATGGATTGGAAGAATTAGTATAGTGAAAATGACCATCTTACCCAAAGTAATATGTACATTCAATGCAATCTCAAAGTCCACATGAATTTCTTCAAAGAATTGGAAAAAAATATCCTAAAATTCATATGGAAAAACAAAAGACCCCAGATAGTCAAAGCAACCCAGAGCAAAAAGAGTAACTCAGCAAGTATTACTGTACAATATTTCAAACTATTTTACAGAGAAAGAGTTGTAAAAACAGCATGGTACTGGCACAAAAATAGACCCATAGATCAATGGAACAAAATTGAAGAGCCAAATGTGATTGCATACAATTTCAGCCACCCGATAAATGACAAAGAGGCCAAGAACACTCAAAGAAGGACACTATATTCAGCAAATGGTAGTGTCAAAAACAGGACCAACACTTGTAGAATAGTGAAACTAAGCCCCTATGTTTCACATAGGGGTGCAAAAGTCAACTCTAAATGGATCAAAGACCTCAATGTGAAATTAGAAATTCTGAAAATGTTAGAATAAAACATTGGTAGTGTCTGACAAGGTATAGGTGTAGGTAAAGACTTCTAAATCAGACAGTAGTTGCACAAGAAACAAGGACAATAATAAAGAAATGGGACCCCATTAAACTAAAAGGCTTCTGTACAGAAAAGCTAGACAAAGTAGCGAAGAAAAAAACCCACAGAGTGGGAGGAATTCTTCACTATTGACACTTCTGGCAAAAGTTTAACATCCAGAGTATATAAACTATGCAAAAACCAAAGACCAAGAAAACAAATGACCCATTTAAAATATGGGCTAAAGATCTGAACAGAGACTTCTCAAGAGAAGAAATAAAGATGGCTAAGAAACACCTTGAGCCTACCACCTGACCCAGTCATACCACTCCTTGGTACATAGCCACAAGACTCATTGTATCACAGAGATACAGGCACATCTATGATTATTGATGCTCTCTTTACAATAGCGGAGAGCTGGAAGCAACCTAAGTGTCTTTCAACTTAAGAGTGGATAAAGAAAATGTGGTACATCTACATCATGGAATTCTATGCAGTGCTAAAGAAAGATGGCATCCAATTCAACTGATATGTGTAACACAGTCCCAGAAAAATAAATAATGTATGGTGTCCCTCATTTGTGGAATATAGCACTAAATCTCTCTCTATAAGGCCCAATGAATAATTCTTTTTTTTCCCTTTTCTTCTTTAGTAAATATAACACCTAATGTTACTCATCAACTTGCTATATAATGTAGAAATATAATGCAATATTTTGCTTTATCTGAATGCAACTCTACTGTCAAAATGTGAATCCCTGAATATGTTTGGAATTGACCTACATTTTATTTTCAGAGATCATAATTTTGGTGTATGTGTGCCATGTATGTAGGCATATATTGGAAGGATGCAAATTTGAAGGAACAACAACAACGACAAAAAAGACTGAGTCGAGGAACTGACTGAAACAGTAAACTTCTGCTCAAAACATTAAATTTCTGTACCCTTTAAAAAATCAAAAAAGACAGAGAAAAAGAAGAAAGACATGAGCTCTGGTGGGGCAGGGAGCAAGGAAGGTGGAATGCATCTAAATTTTATTAAGAAATCTTGTATGAAATACACAAAACCTCAATTTAAAAAGTGTTTAACATTGTTAGTAATTAAGAAAACGCAACTTAATACCACTTTAAGATTTCATCTTACACAGGTAAGACTGGCTATGTTCAAGAAAATAAAGGATATCCAATGGAGTAGTTGTGGATAAAGGAGAAGACTCAGGCACTGCTGGTGGGATTGCAAACTCATGCAGCCCTCATGGAAAGCAGTGTGGAGAACTCTTAAAAGATGAAAAGTGAACCTACCATTTGACCCAATCATACCACTACTGGGTTTATGCCACAAAGATTCATCCTGTAGCAGAGCTATATGCACACCTTGTTTATTGCAGCTCTTTTCATAATAGCAAAGATCTAGAAACAACTGAAGTTGTAGTATGCACACTTTTTCTAAGATGAATACAGCCCAGTCCTGTGAAGGGAAAGAGCAGCCACACCCAGCTTCGTGCTAACCTTTGGGGTAGTGGTTGATTACCTTTATCTAGCCCACCTGTTACCACCCAACACCTTCACCAGACAGGGAACTATTGACTCCACTGTTGAACTTCTCAAATTGACACTTGTTTAGCTCTCCTCATTCAATTAAATGTCTCAGGCTGCTGCTCGTTAGCTCTCTTCAGTCATTCCAGCCAGCACACCACGCTCACCAGTCATGGAACTGCTGACTACAATACCAGACTTTACAGGCTGACACTGGATAGGTTCTCCCCAGCCACTGCTAGCACTCAACACTCAAAACACAAGCCTGATGGGCTTTTACTTACACATACATGGAGTAATGGACCTGGGGACTTGACAGGTGGCAATGAAGATCTGTTAATTGTATGAAGCACCTCCCTTATATAGCCAAAATTATGTCATCCTTCACAGCAAATCCAGAACCACTGCAACACACCTCTTGTATACATCACTCACTATGGTTCTGCCCCCAGTCATGAGTTGGGTAAGAAGTTGGGTCACAAATTGAGTCATGAGTTGCTGTTTTCCTCTCTGTATCACATGCTTCTCACACCTGCAGGGTGGGATCAGGGAGGTCTTATGACCCACACCTGTGTCCCCAAGAAATGCTGCCTGAAAGCCTAGCCCATTCATACCTAACTCAAACTAGGTTTTTACACACCAAGTATCCCTCAACTGATGAGTGGATAATGTAAATGTGATACATTTACACAATGGAGTTCTATTCAGTGGTAAAGAAAGATGAGATCCATAATATTTTTAAGATAAATTAAGTTTTACTTTTGGCGACCACATGGACAGTCTGAATGTAAACATGAGTGAGCCCGAAGTATTTCCTGTCTGCTGTTGGTATGTGACAATGCCTGCCCCACTTCCTTTTCCTTCTCACAGCTATAAATCAAAATCTGGGGACAAGTGACATGGCCTTCATTTGAGAAGGTACTGGTGTTAACCTCTTATCTTGGGTTTGTTTCATGGGCTATGTTAGAACTTTTTGCCAGTCATGGTTTATATCCATTGTACTTTGAGTACCTTCATGACCTAATGTCAACTTGATACACCTGAGCTGAGAAACCTCAATAATTGCCTTCATTGGACTGGCCTGTGCCCTTTGTGGACAATGCCATTCTTGGCCAGATATTTCTATATTGTATACAATAGGCTGAACAAGAGCCAGCAACACAAGCCAGTAAGTAGCATCCTTTCCTTTTTTTTTTTAACATTTTTTTATTGATGCTTTGTGCATTTCATACATCATTTTCCAATTCAGTTCAGGCATATTTCCCTTTCCCTTCCCCCCCACCCCCACCCCAACCGAGATCATGCATTCTGCCATAACTGTTCTGCATATTTCTCTTAGTTATTTTTTCCATTTTTTAGCTATAAGTGATAATCCATGAGTACAAGCATCCTTCATCTAAAACCAATTTGCAGGCTGTTGTGCCCAAACCCCCACAGCCCCACCTTCCAGCGGGGGGTGAGGGGTTGTATGTTCAATCAGGTTGATCAAATGAGGGTCCAGACTACATTGCTGTAGTTTCACCATTCACCCCAATCGCAGCCCTTACATTCTACCACGCCCCCTCTTCCGCAGATTATTCCCTGGGCTTAGAAAAGGGGCACAGGTGGATGAGAAGCAGAACAGTCCACTCTCTCTGGAGCTGTTGTCTTGGACTCTGGTCAATTCTGGCTGTTTCCTTTCATGGGCTGACAGTTTGTCCAGGAATAACCTTTCGATCCTGCAGCAGATGCTTGCCCAGGTAACTTTCCCGCGGCCCGCACAGAGGTGCAGACCACTAGCCGCCAGACTAAGTAGCATCCTTTCCTAGCCTGTGCTGCAGCTACTACCACCAGGCTCCTACCATGAGCTTTTATTATTAAAATATTTTGCCACAGCAATTAAGAGCGCTTATGTCAATGTTCAAGCTTTACTTAAGAGTTATACAGTAATTAAAGTACCAAATTAATTCAAATAATCCTCTTGGATGTTTAACAACCACACTTAAAGCTCCATGAATTTGGGAGGGAGGCATGTTGGGGAGGTTTGGAAGGAGTTGGAGAGGGAAAGTGGGAGAGATGCATCTGCTTAAAATATATAGTAAACTGGGAGCCATGGTACATGCCTTTAACACCAGCACTTGTAAAGCAGACATGAGTCAAAGGCATGCACAACACTCTGACATCAAGGACAACCTGGCCTACATATCAAGTTCCAGGCCAGCTGTGGCTACGGAGAGACCATGTCTCAAAAAAACCCGATACATATTTTTCATGAAATATATATTGACATAGAGAACAATTGCAGAACATGTATTTTGATGAATTGTATAGTTGTAATTGCTCTATTCTAATTATTGTTCTTATTTCTTACTGTGCCTAATTTGTAAATTAGACTTAAATTTATATAAATATATATGTAAATAAACTGGTGTATATATACTCTACATATTCAGGTTCTATCTGCAGAATCACTCATCTGCTATGAGCATTGGAATGTTCAAATGTACCCCCACATACAAGGTGGGAGACTAAAGAAAATTATTTTTCATAACTGAGAGACAGAGCAAAAGATTTCTTAACATTTCAGTGATTTAGGATATTGACATTTTATACCCTATTGTAATTAAATTAATATTATGAGTAATAATAACAACAATGTGATAAAGGCATGTATTTATAAAGAATACATCATTTAACAATGGAAAATTCATATAAAAACAATGTTAAAATGTGTTTGTATTTCTTCAGCTTGACACTGAAGTATTTAGCAATTCATGCAAATAATTCTACTTCCCTGTGCTAAAAGTTGATTAAATGATTCATATACAAAACAAGTCAAGTCACAAACACAGTGTGTGGTGGTTTGAATATTTGAACACTTTGTCCCCAGTTGGTGGTGCTATTTAGGCACGTCTTTGAATCTTTAGAAGTTGTAACATTGCTGGAGGGAATATATCATTTGGGGCAAGATTTGAGAGGTCAAAGCATCTTCTTATATCTGGTTCTGTCTCTGCTTCATGTTTCCGTTTCAAACTATGAACTCAGTTTCTTGATCCTGTTACTATGCTTGAAACTTTCTTCCATGTCTTCCTGCCATGATGGACTCATACCTGTGGAACCTTAAAATAACCTTTTTTTCTTCCTCCCATGTCAATTTTGATTTTGGGGTTTTGTGGCAACACTGGAAAA
>VZQC01011142.1:338717-373569 GCA_009823505.1 Rhizomys pruinosus | reverse complement strand
AAAAAAAATACAAAAAAAAAAAAAAAAAAAAAAAAAAAAAAAAAAAAAATATAAAAAAAATAAAGCGATAAGAAGATATATATATATATATATATATATATATATATATATATATGCCAATTTTATTAGGAGAGGAAATTTCAAAAGAGTAAAACATCAAATGTGGGATCTAATTAGTAATGATTAAAGTTTTACTGAAGGCAAAATCTGGAAGAGAGGCTCTCATTATTAAAGAGATTAGTACTAGTAAGAAGATGACTCCTACTCTACACTGCAACTATGGGAGGCTGCCCTCAGGGCAAGACCCCACCTAACTCAGCTTCAGTTTATGAAAGGAAAAAGCTTATTAAGAAATTTTCAGTTCAGAGAAAACAACTACATAATAAAAGCAGGTGAAAATGTATTTCAAGGGGGTAAGTGTCCATGTAAATTTGGCACCCAAACTTGCAGTGCTGTTCTTGTGGTGTTAGTTTTGCTGTCATGAAAGACACAAGACTGAGGGAACCTGGGATGAAGAGCTTCCAGAGAGCAATATGTGCCAGTGCTGTATTATCTACAAGAAGGATTGAGGGGCAGGGACGTCATGAGAGTTCATTGTTCCAGTGTGTGAAAGTGAAGCAGGGGTTGCAATGGATATTCAAAGGTGTTGGAGAAGCTAGGATTCTGAGGTATTTTCTAAGAACTGCTGGTCATAGGGAGTGGAACATGCCCCCCCCCCCAAAGAAGATAGATGTTTCATACAACAAAGCTGGAGGGGCGGAAACATAGAAGCTCTTTGAGAATACAGAAACAGACCTGGGGCATTGAGCTACAGGAGTTGGTATTGTTTAGCTGTGTTTTGTACTTACTTTGGTCCAGTGTTTCCTCACTATGTCCAATCCCTTCTTTGTGTAATGGGAATGTACATTCTGTGCCATTCTATATTTTAAGTATATAATTTTATTTTATTTTTTTTTTATTTCACAGGGAGTTAAATTTAAGAGATTGCCTTAAGTCTTAAAAGAGATGTCAGGCTTTTGAACAGTGTTGGCACTTTGAAAGACTATCAAATCTGCAGTAAATGCAGTTAACTTTTTGATATAACCATGAACTTATGGGGGCCACAAGTGGAACACAATGGCTTGAATGAGAATTGTACCCAATAGCATCAAGTGTTTGCATCTTTGTCCCCAATTGGAGGTGCTATTTGGGGAATTCATGACATCTTTAGGAAGTTGTAGACTTTCTGGAGAAATTATAAGTCTCTGGGGGTGGACATAGATAGTTCATAGCCTCACCCCACATCTAGTTCTCTCCCTGTGTTCTTTTCCTGCTGACATGTCTGCCACCCGTTGCCATGCCTCCCTGTCATAAGGGACTCTTATCCTTCTGGAGCCATAAGCCTTGACAAACTCTAATTTCTATAAGTTGCTTTTGATCATTTTGCTTCAAAAAAAGCAACTAATATACTGAATAAATGAATAAATGCTATGTAACTCTGACCTTGAGTATCCCATGGCCATTGTTCTCTTGAAATCTGAATAGCAGTGATTATTTAGAGGAGACCCTCATGATATCCCACCAATTAAGTTACCATGTGAAAGTGAGAGAAAGAGTTCATGAAGTGGTAAAGAGGCCATATCCCTTGATGAGCATATGAAAGCAATTAAATGGTGATGGAGAGACACACCTTCAGTGGTATAATTTCCCACAAGTTACTCCAGCTCCTGTGATTAATCCCAATTAAAATATTTTTTATTCACCAATTGACCCTTAGGTAGAATCTTTTCTTTTGATCTGTCATTTGTGTCTCCTCTGGGTAGAATAGATTCTTGTACTTAACTTCCAAAGAAAATTCACAAACCAGCAAAATATTAATACTGTGGTTAATAAAGAAAAAATTACAGATCAATTAAACTAATAAACATTTACCAATGGATTAAAAAGTCCCTACAAGACAAATTACATAGGCAGATACTAAAAACAGAGATGATTGTTGTATGTATGAGTAGGACATGTGTTTTCGGGTATTCTCACTAGTCTGTGCATGTATAGACACCAGAGGTACATGTAGGAGACTTCCCCTATCACTTCTCAACTCAAATGTATTTTCCTAGTTTTACTTTGTGGCAGGTTCTCCCTACTCCCAGCCTGCCTGGAACCAACTATGTAGACCAGGATAGCCTTTCTCTAACAGAGATCCACTTGCCTGTGCCTGCTGAGGGCTTGGAATAAAGGTGTGTGCCAGGCGTTCAACTGTATTCTTTGAAACAGCACCACTTACTGAACTTGGATTTTTCATGTTTGGCTAAAGGGGATCCAAGGCCCCACAAAAGGTAAAGGCTCCTTGCCCCTAAGTTGGGATACCTGCAGGAGGAGAGGCAATAAGACCCTGCTGCCGAAGACCTGAAGTTAACATGGGAGGGATGTATTGAGACCGCACATGCAAGTGTACAGATGGCCTCTGGCATGCCAGAGAGTGTTACCAAAGGCCACTAAACCAATAAAGCAAATACGGGTCTCCCTGAGTCAAGCAAGACTCCACCGTCAGCACCAGCTACACCTCACCTGCCTGGAAATACTGTGCAGCAGAGGCAGCCATGTGCCTGTATATCCCAAATCTAATTGGCTATTGGCTCTCTCCTTGGAGGAATACCCATGGCTGATGCCACAAGCTTACATCCTCTGGGTAGGAGATGTTATAAGCCACAGTAAGACCTGTCATATTTAACGGGGGGGGAATGTAATTTCAGATTAACAATAATCCACTATTGTCTATCCAAAGTAACCTACCATAACTATGTGCTGTTAAATACCTATATACTATGCTATGTGCTTCTCTTAGTAGGATGAAAGGTTACTTCCTGGACAAACTGTCAGCCCATGAAAAGGACAAGCCGATTTGACCAGAGTCCAAGTCAACATCCGAAGAGTGCACTGTTTTTACTTCTCATATCCTGTGCCCTTTTCTAAGCCTAGGGAACAATCTGCGGAAGAGGGGGCAGTGGTAGAATGTAAGGCTGCGATTGGAGTGAATGGTGAAACTACAGATGTAGTCTGGAACTCATTTATCAACTTGATTGAACAAACAACCTGTCACCCCCCACTGGATGTGGGGCTGTGGGGGTTTGGGCACAACACCTGCAGATTGGTTTTGCACGAAGGATGCTTGTATTCATGGATTATCACTTATAGTAAAAAAAAAAAAAAACTGAGAGAAAGATGCAGGACAGTTATGGGCAGAATGCATGATCTGGGATGGGGTGGGGTGGGGGGGAAGAGGAAGGGAAATATGCCTGATCTGAAATGGAAAATGATGTACGAAATGCACAAAGCATCAATAAAAATTAAATTAAAAAAAAATAAAATAAACAGGGTGTCCAGGAGAACTCAGGTTCAGCCTGTCTAAGAAAGCTAAGTATTAGGGTTATAGTTCACCACCATTCCCAATTTTTTTATTTTTTTTAACTTTTTTTTAAATTTTTATTTATTTTTGTATGTGTATGAATGTACTGTCTGCATGTAGATTTGTGCACCCGTGTCGTGCAATGCCGCAGAGGTCAGAAGAGGGTGTCGGCTTCCCCTGGAACTGGAGTTCTCCTGGAATTGGAATTGGAGTTACAGACAGTTCTTAGCTGCCATGTGGGTGCTGCAGATCAAACCTGGGTCCTCTGCTAGAGCAGCCGGTGCTCTTAACCACTAGGCTATCTCTCCAGGCCGATTCCCAGTTTTTTAAATGAGTACTGGGGATCTGAACTCAGATTCTCATGATTGCACATGTTCTTTACCCACTGAGACATTGCCATGGCAGTCTAGATGATGAAATTTATTAGCTAGTAGGGAACACCAAAATTACAAAGAGTAATTATTATACTTGCATTTAATTGATATGAATTTAAAATCTTATGTATCAAATATTTGTTTCAATATATACACAAATTTCACTATTTATTTTGATGTTTCCAAAAATCAAACCACTTTAAAACACAACCAAGATATAAAATACATCATAAAAATGAGATTTATACCTTTTCCTACAAAAGGCAAAAGCATTTGAGAAATTGTTTTGCCAATCCAATGTGTCTGTTTATTAAATATTTAGGATTTCAAGCAATACATCTTATATCATATTTATACCAAATCTGGAGCTACTCCAAACAGGATTTTCCACATTCTGCCTTATATGTTATGGGATATCGAGTTACGTTTGGGTACCCAAATGTCCCTTAGTATGAGTTCATCCACTGGAATCGGGTCAGTCTATCTTGTGTCATTCCCTTAATGAAGATCAGTTCTCTCTCGCCCAGCAATGATCAGTTCCCGGCATAGGTTGATGGCTCCTGCCTATTTCCCAAGTTCTCTGCTGGCTGTTATCTGATTAAGTTTGCCTGGGTCTTGTGCTGACACCATTTCTATAAGTGCATATGAGCAAGTTCCCTGGGATGTGTAAAGCTCAGTGTCCTCATGCTCATACAGTACACCTGGCTCTTAGAATCTCTGCCCCCCCTCTTCTGCAGTGGTCCCTGTGGGTGAAGGATAGAGTCATGATCAGGGACACATACTCTGCAGTCTATTATTCTCTACACTTTGGCCAGTTGTGGCCTTTGTTCATCATCTTGTTTCATGAGGAAGCTTCATTAATGACAGTTGAAAAATGCATCAATATTCCCTCTACCACTTGCTCCACTATGTTCTGTGAGCCTCAGGTGTCGGGTTCCATTGTAGGTGTATCACTTACATTGGGAAATTCACAAACCATCTCTGTGTGTGGCCAGTTGTGGAAAACTGTAATAATCTCTGTCTGAACACAAAAAGACACAAGTGGCCAAAGCATAGACAATAAGAATCTGCAAAGTGTGGTTCCTTGGACAAAAATCCCATATTAAACTTTATCCACTGAGGGTTCAAGGACCATTGGGGAAGAGGAGCAGAAAGATTGTAATACCCATGGTAGGAGTTCATGACCATATAGAAATAGAGCCCAACAGGCTCCTGGGTCCTTGCTCATAGGAACCTATAGCAATGGGGTCAGCATGCTCAAGACACATGTCCATTCATGCAGACAAAAACCCATCATAGAACTGTAGAAATGGACAGCAGGCCTCAGACTTAGCTGTAGGAACCGATTAGAACTGAGTGATGAAGAGCTGATCTTCTTAAAGGGAGTGATTCTAGATAGGCTGGGTAGGCCTAAGTTGATGAACTTGCACTGAGGGACATTTGGAGACAGTAACTTGATTCAGTAGACCTCAACACAAACGACAGAATGCATAAATTCCAGTGGAGGGGGGTTATGGAGGGGGTACCAGTGGGGAAGAGGGTATAAAGATGATTAAGATATTCTGTATGAAATACATAACTACTCAATTCAAACTCACAAATATAAAAAGAATACTGAAGTGCAAAATCATAATAATTTGATTAGAATGGAATATCTTTTTAAATGCAAAATTGCATAAATAAAATAACTGTAAGTTATTTTAACTAAATAAAATCATAATTACAGTTACATTGAGTCAAACAGTAAGTAAAGTAAATACAAAATTAAGGAAACTATTCACTTCTGAACAGATTAATGATGTTATAAATGGAAGACAGTTTTCAGATTTTCAGCATGACTATTTTTAAAAATAGATGTCACTCCCAGCTCGTTATACTAAGAATGTGCACAACTTTCCTTTACATTGTTTACACATTACTTAAAATAATGTATTTTGTAAATAATATTATTATTAAACAAATACAAATGTAAAACAGTTTATAGTTAATAAACAACATTTGCTTGAAGTGAATTACTACACAGTGATTGTTAAAAATCACACAAATTCAGCCAATGAAAAAGAAAGAAGCCTGAGGATATAGCTCAGTGATCAAGCACTTGCCCAGAATATGTGAGGTACATTGTTCAATCTGCAATGCCGTGAAGAAAAAAGAAAAATATTATAGATAATCACAGGATTTCAAAACTGTATATAAAAAAGACGAGGGAAATGTACTATGCAAAGAAGTGAATCCTTAGATTGAAACAATCATTGAATAAGAAAATAATTTTTAAAATGATGCTATATCCTGGGGGGCTGGAGAGATAGCCTAGCGGTTAAGAGCACCGACGCTCTTGCAGAGGACCCGGGTTCGATCCCCAGCACCCACATGGCGGCTAAGAACCGTCTGTAACTCCAATTCCAGGAGAACTCCAGTTCCAGGGGAATCCGAGACCCTCTTCTGAACTCCGCAGCATTGCACGACATGGGTGCACAGACCTGCATGCAGACAATACATTCATACACATACAAAAATAAATAATAATAAAAAAAAATTTAAAATGATGCTATATCCTAAACGTAATCACAGTCCTCAAAAATTAAAAGAGAAGGAAAGGAAAAAATGAGATGAGATCTCAGTGTTGAAAATGAAAAGAAAACCGTACACTGGAATAGCAATTAGATTTATAATAAATGTCTCAGAAGCAAAAATGCGATTCAATGAAATATTCAATTTATTGAACAAATATCACTTTCTGTTGAGAGTTCTATGAAAATAAAACCATAAGCATATGCAAACTAAAATAAAAGAAAATTCAATTCATATCAGGATGTAAAATAAAATATTATAATCTATGTAAGTTTCCATACATATTTATTAGATTGCTTTCAACAAGAAAATGCAAATATTTGGTGACAAAGCAAAAATAAAGAAACAATACAAGAAAAGAAGAAATGAAGTATCAATAAAACACGCCAGCAAGTGTAAATAACAGAGTTGTAAATATAACATTTTGTGACACTGAGAAAATATTTAACAGAAAAACTGAGGAAAAGTAGATGCAAAGTATGAGGGTCCTTAACAAAAAGTGAATAAAGTTAATGATAGACACTTATTGTGCCCCTTTTAACTTCCTAAACTGAAGAACTCAAATGGGATGTTGTTATATAGTAGGACCATTCACAAATGACTGTGAGTGTGATGTCAATACAGTAGACACAATAGAATTTCCAATAATTTGCCTTGAAACAATTTAATCATTATGCAAAATAGCATGTTTGTGTTAACAAAACTCAAATCATTTTAAAATAAATTATCTTCATTTTCTTTTTTATAACTGGCACTTCATTAAGATTTTTAAATTGCATTTATTTGTGTGTGTGTCTTCATGCTTGCATGTGTGTGCGTGTGTTGGGGGGTAGGAACCAGTGTACCACTGCACATATGAAGGTTAGAGAACAACATGCAGGACTCAGTTTTCTCCTACCATTTGTATCTTGGCAATTGAATTCAGATTGTAAGCGGCTTGGCAGCAAATGGCTTTAACCACCACACCATCTTGCTGGCCCAACTTCATTTTCTGTATACTTTTTCTTTCTCTTCCTTTTGTGTTGGTGGAGATCTAGTCTAATATTTTTTCTATGCTAGGCAAGCAGTCCACCACTGAACTACATTCCTAGCTCCTACACACCAGTATAACGGTTTTCTTTTCTAAAAATGAACTTATATAATAAATGAGTAAGAGTATGACCAACAAGTAGAATATGTGGGAAGGCAAAATCTTTCATGAATACCATTGGAGTTGACAAATTATAAATGTATACATTTATAGTTTACTCATGCCATATTGTACATGAACATCAAGTCATCAGATGACTTGATGTGCATGTACAATATGGCATGAGTAAATTAAGATACATCCAATTCTGTTACTCTTGTTATCGTTCATGTTTCTTGGTAAGGAAACATCTGAAATACAGTTTCTTAGCCCTTTTGAAATATTCAATCTATTATTATAAGTTATGATATCTGAACTGTGATTTATCAGCATTCTCTTAGAGTAGTGAAAATTTTAATTTTGAGCAAATCCATATAGTTACAATTCTAATAAAATAATATTATCCTAAAGTTAGAAATGCCATTGGCATTCACATACTGTAATAACATATATGTTTCCATTTGTTATTTAAATCTTACTACATACTTTTTTCCCTTGGAAAAAAATGTGTTCCTTTTGAGGTGAATGAATGCCGGTTATACTACACTTGAATGCTAAAAAGCTAAGAATTACATGCTCTGTTCTCATCCATTATGTATTTAGACATCCTAAATAAATGTAGCATTTATTCTGAACAAGTACACATACATATACAACCACTTTATCAGTCCTGATACCATCAAGAGCTCAAGAGGAGCCACACTAGATTGTAAAAGAAGACAGGATTAATCATTCATAGTTGAAGCTCTTGATTCACACTCAACTATTATTTTTCTCCACACTGAAAGCCTTTCCTATATTTAAAAGTAATGCTAGTGAGGATAGATCCACTTAAAGCATTGCTGATTCATAAACACTTCAGTGAGCCAAAAGTATAATTTAATAGCAAGAGAAGTAGAGCTTGGAACAGAGAAAGGAGAAAATCACATTATTAAACTGCTGCCAAAAGGTGAGAGTGTTCAATTGACTCCCATTTCTTGGCACATTTACTCAAATATCCCATAATTCTAAAAAATCAGGTCAAGTTTGTTATTGCATTACTGCACATTTGTGATTGATTTTGCTAATGAAGAATGTCCATTTTCTCAAAGAATATGTAAAAATATTTCTTATGGGAAGAGAAAAATTTTGCAAGGTCAGTTGAGATTTTAAGCACTGTAGAAAGAAAACGTATTACAATATGTTGTAGGAAATTATTACACCAGTGAGGAGAACAAATAAGAATTTTATCTTTCATATAATTTTAATATTAAACCAAACAATAAATGGGAGTATAGTTTCATTCAGGTAAAGATACTTTAATCAGAGTACTAACAAAATACAGCAGTTATACAAGAAAATGTCTCTCAAAAATTTGGTGTTTTTGTTTAAAAGTCATGCATTATCATAATTCACAAAATAAAGATAATCTATAATCCAAACCTTTAAAATTACTGTATTCCAGTCCATTTGGTCAGGAAGAAACCAAATTGCCAATTATTGTTAAATGGTAGCTTTAGAACTTGTTTAATATTTAGTTGGTTTATTTTCTTTTAACTCTGATATATTTGAAAAAATTCAAACTAGACATATTTAAGATGATGTCGTTACTGTGTCCACAGTTCTAAACTGTGGTTGTTCCTGCTTTGAATAAGAGTTCAGGACAGAGTGAGTTAAATTATTTTGATTTGTTGTTATACCCTTAAGGAAAAGCAATTCATCCTCTCCCAGTACTTATTAGTTGACAATAGTTCTCAGCTACGGTTAGGGTTCTCCCCTAGTTCCCCACAAATTTGACACAAATTTGACTTGATACACCATATACGGTATAGTACATGAAATGGGAAGGTTGGGAGGATACAAGCAAGGCACAGATAGGAGGGGGGATTCTAAATAGGATCAAAATCTATTGTATGAAATTCACAAAAGTTCAAGTAAGAAACAGAAAAGAAATAAAGTATTTTGACTTGGAAAAATGTTACTCTTCCAACACTGAGAACTGATTTGACACTGAAGTGGCTTTATATATTTTGTCCATTAATGAAGATCTTAGAAGTTACTGCATACTCCCTCTCCTATTCTAGATCCTACCTTCCTCCTCCACTCTTCTTTCTACTTTCTCATTGAGACAAGAGATGTGTACCTTTGCCTCTGGCTACATTTTCCTATTGGCAACCACTGGATTATAGGTTCTGTAAGGGGCAGGAGAGTCAGGGAGTGGTGTGGCGTTCAGACTCCACCTTCCTCCATGTTGGGGTCCTGGGTGAAGATGCGTCCCTGGCCAAAGCTTGGGCCTTGCTTATACTTGCTTTCTTCGGGTCTGTTCCTTTTTCTTTCTCTCATAATTTTTCTTCCTTTCATTTTACTCCCTATCATCATTTTTATTCTCCTCATCTTTCCAAGCCCAAGAAAGATCTTGATCCTGTATTAGTAGCCCTCATGCTCAAAAAAAATATTTTCCTAAATCCAGGTAAACACTCACCTGGAATTTTATTTTCTGGAGATGAGTGAACTTCAAGACAGATAAGCTGATGCTTATGGATTAAAACATGCAACAGTTGTTTTTAAATCATCACTGATTTCAACAGTATAATAAATCATCTAAGAGTAGAGAAAGCAGACCTCCTCTTGCCTCATTTTCACTTATAAGAAGACACAGAAGTAGGGAATTAAGAAACAAACAGAAACAAATGCTATGGTGTTCTCACTGTTGATCGAGTGGCATTCAAAAGATTCGATCAGTTTCTTAGACAATTGAACACATATACTGAAGGAAGAAACTTAGTAATAGAAAAATGTTCTATTTTGAATCCAAGCAGGTTAACATGCTTTTAGGGTTTCTCCTACTTCTCATAAATAGACCTCAGTAGTGTTTTATATGAAGAGAACTATAGCTAAGGACTCCAAGAAAGAACCCTAGGAGAAAGCAAAGACTAGAAACATGCTCTACCAAGAAGTCTAATTCCTTGACTGCACATCTCTTTAAAGGTTGCTACATACTGCTGGGGCACTGGGTCTGCTGTAGAGAAGCCATGCTTGTCTGTGAGGACTACAAAGTAAAAATTTTGTAATAATTTTCAGTGATCAACGATAGAATGCTGTGCATAGGTCTTTAAAGAAGAAGCAATGTCCTCATTTTTCATGATGAGCTGGGTATTTATCTATGCAATTTTAATCATGATGATTCTGAATGGATGCTGAATTGAGTGTGATTAAATGTGAGGAGAGAGCATATGTGGTTGTGAATGGCATTGTTAACCTTTGGCTTTCTTTGGCTCTTGGAGTACACAAATTTCAACATAATTGGCATAAGATGTTGGTAATTTCCACCATGTACATTAACAAAGACCCTACACAACATTCCATTCAGTAACCTGGTGGACGTTAGCATGGTACTGCAGGTAGAGATTACCCAGACACATTTTGCTCACCATCTTGGTTAGCAGATACCCAATGTGGTGGTTTGAATGAGAGTGTCCCCCCATAGGCTTTAAGTATTCAGACATTTTGTCTCCAGTTGGTGGCACTGTTCTTTGAGGTCTTAGAAGGTGTGGCCATGCTGGAGGAAGTATGTCACTGGGGGTGGACTGAGTTTAACAAGCCTTGTGGTGTCTCTCTCTCTTGACTTCCTGTGTTCCTTCCGAGATGTGAACCTCGGCTTGCTGCTCTAGCCCCAGCCACCATGCCTCCTGCCACAACGGACTCTGTTTCCCTGGAACATCAATAGTAAGCTCAAATAAACTCTTCCTTTTATAAGTTCCCATGCTCATGGTGGTTTATCACAGCAACAGGAAAGTGACTAATACACCCACCCTCCATGCCACTCTGTACCCATTTGGAGGGTTACCCATAACTACAGCAAAGACTTTGACACCCAGTCTGCCTGTCATTTAGCCACTGGACCCAAAGGTCAGATCAGGAGCCATGTCACACACCATGTGAGAGTCACCATAGATTGCAGCTCATAGAGCCATCCTGTCACTCATCTACCCCACTCAGATGATCCATCATGTGACAAATTAGGATAATCTTGGACAAAGTTACAAATACCCAATGAACAAAGTCAAGCTTAGCTATCCATAACAAGAATTAACAACAAAGACAGAACTCCAGTTGCCTAGGTCCCATTGGAAAAAAAACAAAAACAAAAACAAAAAAAAATAAACAAGAAAAAGCCATAAACAACCAAGAAAACATAACTGTCTCAGAAATTAGCACCTTGATATTAAGGGTTCCTTACTAAAGCAACTTTGCTGATATATAAGACAATGATTTCAAAATATTAACAAGGAACTCAAACAGAATATGAATAAAAGACTGAATGAAGACTGTGAAAAAGCAACAGTTCAATGAAATACATTAAAAAATTGATGACATGAAATTAGAATGTAGTTAAGTGACAGAATGTCTTGAGAAAAAAATAAACTGGAATATAACTTTAAATGAAAATCAAAGCAAGTCAGTCAAAAAACTCAGAGGAGGGATGCAGACAGGCACATGGATTGAGTGAGGTGCCAGTGAGGCAAGGTGGTACTGCATTGACCCTTGTAGGGCTGGACACCCACCCCCTGGATATCCCAGCTTGGGCTGCAGACAAGCACACAGACTCAGTGAGGTGCCAGGAAGCCAAGACAGAGCTGCCTTGACCCTTGGGGGCCTACTGGCACAAAGGCCAAAGTAGCAACACAATCCTCTCCCTCCCTCCCCATCAACCTGGTGGAGCTGTGCTGCAGAGGACCTACCAGGCACAGCATTGGTGATTATACTCTGTGCAGCCAACGTTGAGTTGCCAGAATCCAAAGAAACAAATAAACAGACAAATCCACATGCCAAAGACACAAAGCAAAAACATGAGAAAAGCTCATAATAAATCCACACCAAACTCTACCAACCCTACAGAAGATCCCTACAATGAGATCTCTGAAGAAAGAAGCCAAGATTCTGACCTTAAAAGAACAACTGTAGACGTATTCAAAGAAATTGGCAAATTAAGGGAAGAGAATGAAAAACACAAGAAACTAGAGGGAGATAATGACAAACATTGGAAAAGAACTAAGGGGAGAAAATGACAAACTCCAGAAGGAAGTGGAAATGCTGAAAAAATCCCAGCCCAAAATGAAAAAAGAAAATGACCAATGAACCAAGGAGCTACAAGAAGAGAATGATGGCTCCAGAGGGAAGTGGAAAATCTAATGAAATCACAGGATGAAATGAAAAAAAGATATTGAGCATTCATCCAATCGCCAGGAAAGGATGAGAAAAAGCCTCAGAAGCAGAATGGAAGAAGCAGAAAAAATACCAGACCTGCAGGATAATATGGAGCAACTAGAAAGAAAGCTCAAGTAACTATTATGAAAATTAAACACACACACACACACACACACACACACACGAGTGGAATAACCAGGAAATATGGGACACTATGAAAAGACCAAACCTCCATTCATAAGGATAGAGGAAGGAGAAGAATCCCAAGACAACTCTATTGACCATATCTTCAACAGGATAATAGAAGAAAATTTCCCAAAACTTAAAAAAGAAAATCCCATACAAATACAAGAAGCACATAGAACACCAAATAGACAGTACCAGAAAAGAAACTCCCCACGTCATTTAATTGTTAAAACACTAGATGCCCAAAACAAAGACAAAATATTGAAAGCCACAAGAGAAAAACAAGTTACATATAAGGGGAAACCCATCAGAATCACAGCTGACTTCTCAGTGAAAACTATGAAATCTAGAAGAACATGGAACAAAGTATTCCCTGTGCTAAACGAATTTAGATGCCAACCCAGACTACTATATCCAGCCAAAAGTGTCAATTATACTTGAAAGAGAAAGAAAAATATTTCATGACATGAATGAGATGAAAGAATACATGTCTAAGAAACCAACACTTCAGAAAATCATCAAAGCAATTCAAAGAACAGAGGAATGGAGCAAGTATCCCTAAGCATTGAAGAGAGAAATCAACAAAAGCATAACAGAGTAAATACAAACCTAGACCAATTATGCAAACCAAAAATAACGTGAAATGAAGCAACACACATCTCTCAATAATAACCTTAAACACTAATGGTCTAAATTCCCCAATCAAAAGATATAGACTGGGAGAATGGATTAGGAAACCGAATTCTTCTATATGCTGTCCACAAGAAACCCATCTCATCCTGAAAGACAGACACCACCTTAGAGTGAAAGGATGGAAAAAAATATTCCAAGCAAATGGTACCATGAATATCAGAAAAAATAGATCTTAAAGTAAAACTAATCAGAAGAGACAAACAGGGCCATTACATCCTTGTCAACGGAACAATTAATTATGAAGACTTCACAAACTTAAATGTCTATGGACCAAACTCTGGTGTTCCTAATATTATAAACACTACTCTGCAGGATCTCAAGACACAGATTAATCCTAACACACTAATAGTGGGAGACTTCAACAACCCACTAAGCCCTGTGGATAGATCAACTGTACAAAAAAATAAACAGAGAGACATCAGAATTGAACAATACAATACACCAAATGGACCTCACAGACATCTACAGAATATTCCACCCAAACATCAGAGAATATACTTTCTACTCATCACCTCATGGGACATTCTCCAAAATTGACCACATACTGGGACACAAAAGAAATCTCAACAAATACAAAAGGATTGAAATAATTCCATGCATTCTATCAGACCACAGTGCAATAAAACTCAATATGAACACCAGAATAACCCCAACTAGCTACAAGGACACATGGAGAATAAACAACACTATCCTGAATAATGAATGGGTCAGGGAAGAAATAAAGTGGAAAATAAAAGTATTCATGGAACTGAATGAAAAAAAGACAATACAACACAACAAAACATGTGGGATGCTAATACTGAAGCTAAAAACACTTGAGAGTCAACAGCAAATGAACCCTAAGCTGAAAAGACAGGAAAAAAATCACAAAAATCAGAACAGAAATAAATGAAATACAAACAAAGAAAACAATACATAGAATCAATGAATTCAAAAGCTGGTTCTTTGCAAACATAAACAAAATAGATATACCTCTAGCCCAGTTAAACAAAGAAGAAGAAGAAGAAGAAGAAGAAGAAGAAGAAGAAGAAGAAGAAGAAGAAACTCCAAATCAATAGCATTCATGATGAAAGGGGAAACATCATAACAGACAAAGAAAAGATCCAGACAATCATATGGGAATAATTCAAAACCTATACTCCACTAAATTTGAAAACCTAAGAGAAATGGATGAATATTTGAAATCCTGGGAACCAATGAAGCTTAATCAAGAAGAGATTGACAGTTTAAACAGACCCATAATATTTGAGGAAATTGAAGCTGTATTAAAAAAATCTCCCAACTCAAAAATGCCAAGGCCGAAGATGGATTCACAGCAAAATTTTATAAAACATTTAAAGAGGTCCTACAACCATTACTACTCAATCTGTTCAGAAGGATACAAACAGAGAGAATTCTCTCAAATTCCTTCTATGAAGCCAGCATCCCCCTAATACCAAAACCAGACAAAGATACAACCAAAATGAAAGCTATAGACCCATCTCATTAATGAACATGGATCCAAAAAGTCTCAACAAAATACTTGCAAATTGCATACAGACCCACATCAAAAAGATCAACCATCATGACCAAGTTGGATTCATAGCAGAGATGAAGGGATGGTTCAACATACATAAATCAATAAATATCATAAAAAATATAAATGGACTGAAAGACAGAAACCAAATCATCATTTCAATTGATGCAGAAAAAGCCTTTGACAAGATCCAGCATCCTTTCATGTTTAAAGTCCTAGAGAGAAGCAGAATGAAGAGAACATTCCTCCACATGATCAAAGCCACATATAGCAAACCCACTGCCAACATCGTCCTAAATGGAGAAAAATTGGAACCATTCCCTTAAAGGTGGGAACCCAGCAAAGCTGCCCTTTATTGCCACTCTTCTTTAACATAGTCCTTGAAATGCTTGCTAGGGCAATAAGATAAGAGAAGGAAACTAAAAGAGTATTAATTGGAAAAGAAGAAGTTAAGCTATTCCTTTTTGCAGATGATATGATAGTTTACCTAAGGGATGTTAAAAACTCCACCAGAAAACTTCTAGAAAAGATTAAGAGTTTCAGTAAAGTGGTGGGATACAAAATTAACCTGGAAAAATCACTAGCCTTTCTTTACACCAACAATAAACAAGTGGAGAAGGACTATAAGACCATCCCACTCACAATAGCCTCAAAAATAATAAAATACCTAGGAACAAACCTAATCAAAGATACCAATGATCTCTACAACAAAAATTTTAAACCCCTGAAGAAGGAGATTGAAAATGACATCAAAAGATGGAAAGATCTCCCATGCTCATGGATTAGAAAAATTAATATGGTAAAAATGCCCACTTTACCCAAATTCATATGTAGATTCAATGCAATCCTAATCAAAATTCCCATGAGCTTCTTCACAGATTTGGAAAAAAATCCTTTAATTCATAGGGAAAAAAAAGACCTTGAATAGCTAAAGCAACCCTGAGTGAAAAATGCGATACATGGGGCATTACTCTACCAGACTTCAAGCTATATTACAGGACCATAGTCATAAAGACAGCCTGGTACTGGCAAAAAAAAAAAAAAAGCAGACCCGTTGACAAATGGAACAAAATTGAAAACCCAAACTTAAGCTCATACAATTTCAGCCACCTCATATTTGACCAAGGGGCAAAAACAAACAAACAACAACAACAAAAATATACTCAATGGAGGAAGGATAGCATCTTTAGCAAATGGTGCTGGCAAAACTGGATCACCATTTGTAGAACAAAATTAAACCCCTACTTCTCACCCTGTACAAATATCAACACCAAGTGGATCAAAGATCTCAACATAAAACTTGAAACCCTGAAGGTGATAGAAGAAAAAGTCGGTAACAACCTACAAGGCATAGGTGTAGGAAAAGATTTTCTAAATCAGACAGCAGCTGCCCAGGAAATAAGATCAACAGTTGACAAATGGGACCTCATCAAACTCAAAAGCTTCTGTACAGCAAAATAAACAATCAAGGAAGTGAAGAGAAAATCCACAGAGTGGGAGGAAATCTTCACCAGTGATTCATCTGACTGAGCATTAACATCAATATATAGACTACTCAAGAAACAAAGAAGAAAACAATCGACCTACTCAAAAGATGGAGTAAAGAGCTGAACACTTCACTAGTGAGGAAGGGAAGATGTCTGAGAAACGTCTTAAAAAGTGTTCAACATCATTAATAATTAAGGAAATGCAAATTAAAACCACTCTCAGATATCATCTGGCTAAGATCAAGAAAACAAAAGACACCAAATGCTGGAGAGGTTGTGGGGAAAGGGGAACATTCACCTACAGCTGGTGGGAATGTAAACTTGTACAACCATTATGGAAAGCAGTGTGAAGAACCCTTACAAGACTCAAAATGAGCCTACCACCTGACCCAGCCAAACCACTCCTGGGTATATGCCCACAAAACTCATACTACGTAAAGATACATGCACGTCCATGTTTATTGCAACTCTCTTTACAATAGCAAAGAGCTGGAACCAACCCAAATGCCCCTCAACTGACAAATGGATGACAGAAATGTGGAACATCTTTGATGACATCATGAACTTTGCTGGTAAATGGATAGAACTGGAAGCCATAAGTGAAGTAATGCAGTCCCAGAAAAACAAGTGGCGAATGTTCTCCCTCATTTGTGGATGCTAACACCAAATTCCCAGATGAAAGGCAAGCTGAACAACATTATTGTTATATTTCTGTTTATCTGAAAGCAACTATGTTGTTATAATGTAAATCTCTTAACAGGCTCTAGAATCTATCCACCAATTACTTTGTAAGTGGATCAATTCTGTAATTACTGTATATGAGTGGAAAGTATGTATGCAAATTTTAGAATAATATAAAATTAAAGGAGGAAAATGTGAATTCCTAAATATTAAAAAAACAAAAGACTGACAGAAAGATGCAGGATAGACCATGGCAGAGTGCATGATCTGTGGTGGGGTAGGGGGGAATGGAAAGGGGAATATGTCTAAACTGAACTGAGAAATGATGTCTGAAATACACAAAACGACAATAAAAGCATAAATAAAAACCTCAGGGGAAAACATCACCAATAGATTGTTTCAAGTGAAAGAGAGAATATCAGCTTTCAAAGATAAGATAGAGAAAATAGATCACTCAGTCAAAAAATGTTAAATGTCAGATAATCTAATATAATCTAGGAATGAAACATTTGAGAAGATGAGGATATCTGAAAGTACAAAACCTATGAAGCACAGGACAAAAGTAGGAGAAAAAATTCAAGGTCAAAGGTGCAGAAAGTATTTTCAACAAAATCATACAAGAAAACTTCCTGAATTTAAGGAAAGAGATGACTAACAAGAATCAACAAATGTACAGAAAACTAAGTACACAGGATGTGAAAAGAAGCCTTCAACATCAAATAATAGTGAAAATACTACATAAATATGAAAATAAAATACTGAAAACTGCAAGACAGACAGATCCAGCTATGTATAAAGGCAGGCTCTTCAGAAAATAGCTTTTTTTTCAATAGAGATTATGAAACTCAGAAGGACTTGTACCGATGTCCTACAAGTCAAAAAAGTACACGGAAATCAACTGGAAGTACTCTATTAAGCAAAACTATCAGTTGTAATAGAAGTCTAAAGAAACATTTTTCATGATAAAAACAGATTTAAGGAAGTTATGTCCACTAAACCATCTGTAGAAAGGATTCTAGGAGAAATACTTTGATGTCAAGAGGATATTAAACAGACTGAGAGGGGCATAAACAATAAATAAACAATTCAAGAATAGCTAGCCAGCAGAGGCCTATGAAAACAATATCACACAATAATAATACTAGGAATTAATAAGCCTTGGTCAATAATACTTCTAAATAATAACTTTCTCAATTTCCCAATTAAAACAAAACACAAGTTAAATGACTTAATCAAAAAACAAGGTTCAACTGTTTTGTTTTTATCATTTAACTCTCTTTACTTAAAACCAGTTTTCCAATCAAAAAGTTAAAATATGAAACTGAATCCTCTCATACAGACCAACAGTACCAATTGTACTAAGTCCAATTGAAGTGAATGGCTGTCCCTTTAGCATGCTGTGGTGTGTCAATAAGCAAACACCCCTTACCCCAAGCCCTGGCCCCTGGCAAACATAGATAAATAATATTACACTGTATGATGATACCATTAGGTGAAACTTTTGATTAATGCAGCTGGCTGCCACAGAAGTTGCACCCAAAACCAGTAGTGCTGGCACCCAATGTCATTCAGTGGTGGGGACTTGTGGCATCAGCCATGCTCCTTCTGCAAAACCAGATGAATGCTGTGGTCAGGCATGCTGGTGGCAAAGCCCGAGGCCATGTGATTGTACCCATCCGGTCCATTCAACCAATGAGCTGGGGCCTCTCTTAGTCCTTGTGCTCCGGCAGAGGCTATCAGTGATATGTCTGTAAGTCCATGACATAGAACAAGCGGTTGTCAAACAGCAGGGCCAAGGCCCAGTTAAACCAAGTTTACTATCTCAAGTGTCTTAATGATAACTATCTCAGAATATCATAACCAGTAAAGCCCCACTGGCATGGACCATGGCCCGAACTACAATGCATTGGCCATCAAAGTGAAGTTTTGGCTACAGACAGGTACTTCTATTCTCAGAGACAGACACACTCTTTGAACACTTGTCCACCAAATCTTGATCTCATATTTGTCTGCACTTAAGAGGATATAGTCTCCAGGACTGTGAAAGAGGGACTTGACCTTACACTTCTACCAAACCGCTTTAACCCATTCAGTATACCAGTCAGTGTGTTCAGGCATATCCCAACAGATGAAGCCCACATTTTCACAGTGAAGTCCATAGATCCACTCACCAAGATCTCCAGTTCAACCCTGTAGTCTGCCCTAAACATCTTTGCCAGGAAGTTCTGAGTCCTGGCTCTGGAACTCCATTCCCAGAAGGCCACACTGTAGTCAAATGAGCCTGTCAGAAGCTTCTGTTCATCAAACTTCATGACTGCTCAAGTGCGAGTCTAGACGCCATAAACACAGTGCTCTGTGCTTACGTCCCATAGTGAAATCAAGTCATCTGACACACTACATAGAACTTCATATTTGGAATAAAACTCATGCACTCTGGCACTATATCCAGTCAATGATGAGGTCCCAAAGGCTTCGTGATCCTCCAATTGTTTCTCATAATAGCCTTCAGACAAACCTTCCAGTGCAATGCGTCCTGAAGAGAACCATCTATATGCCAGCCCAAATTTTACCAGCAATCTGCCCCTCCTCTGTACAGGCATTTGTCATCTTATTCCACTGCTTAGAGATGAGGCAGCATGTGAGTAAATTCTTAGGAGCAAGTCATTTTAACTCCAAGGGAAGGAGTTGAGGAAGTCCCGCTAGAGGAGGGTCCCAGGTTATTGGAGAGATGTCTGAGCTGGACTGCCCCATTCAGACGAATCAGGTGATCCATAGTTTCATTTTTTCTGAAAGTCTGTCAGAGAAAGAAATGTAAAAGAAATGACATCAATCCATGTTTCAAAGTCCTTTCTCTCTAAAAGCTTTTGGAAATACCTGAGTCCCCCACCCCAGGGCCTGGGACCTCACGGACTAGCACTCACAAGAACTAGGTATGCTTGTGCTGCAGGAGTACCTCAGTGGCCAGTCTGCTCCACAGCTCTGGTACCTGTAGGCCTGTAGGGAGAGGAGAGAACTGGCTGAGGTGGCCAGATCAGCAGTGTACTGGGTGTCCCACAGCCTCCCTGTCCGCCTGCCTGCCCAGCACACAGACCTGGACTCTTTTCCATTGCTGGGCCACACCAAGGTTCATCTTTTTCTTACCTCCAACAGCAGACCTTACCATCAGTGATAGAGACCACCTTACTAATTAAAGGAAAAATATGCCAAGAATGTATTAAAAATCCTAAACATACATGCACCAAGCATGGTGTGTGTGTGCGTGTGTGTGCAATTTTATAAAAGAAGCAGTAGTAGAGCTAAAACCACAGATTGACACCAACACAGAGATAGTAGATAATTTCAATAACCCACTCTCACTAATACACAGGGCCATCAGACAAAAACTAAATATAGAAACTCTAGAGATAAAGGACTTCATAAATGAAATGGATATAATAGGCATTTACAGCATATTCCAACAAAATAGCAAGACTATGTATCAGAAGCCCATGGAAATTTCTCCAAAATCAATCACTTACTAGGACACAAAGCAAGTCTAAACATCTTTTGGAAAACTGAAACAATATTTAGGATTTTATCTGACCTAAGAATAAGCTGGACATTACTAGAAACAAAAAATGTACAAATTCAAAGAAAGTAAACAACGCACTATTAAATGAAAATTGTATAAAGAAATCAGGAAGAAAAATTTGAGGTCCTAGAATTGAATGAATCTGCAAACACAGCATGTCAAAACAAAGGTCATAGTACTATGTGCATATATCAAAAAATTTGAGAGATACAATGTTTATGACTTAATGCTTCTTCAGGTACATCAGGAAAATAAGAACAAACCGTATCCCAAAGTAGTAGACAGGAAGCAATAATCAAAATCAGGGCTGAAATTAACAACAACAAAAAATACAAAAATCAATGAAACCAAAATTTAGTTCCTTGATTATTTTAAAAGATTGACAAAAACTTTAGCCAAATTGACCAAAAAAAAAAAAAAAAAAAAAAGAAAGAAAGAAAGAAGTCACAGTAATTCTTATTAGTTGGCTTGTATCGGATATCTGGGATGCCTAAAGCTATCTACCACAGAAAGAAGGAAACCATTCAGGAACTTCATACACAAAATATCAGGAAGCCACCTATTACAAACAACAGTAGCATCTATATGCAAATGGGAAAACAATAAGGAGAGAATTGTCGACCCCTTCGTCCAGTGAAAGAAGACGCAACACGAGAGCAGATCTTCCTCAATCAGTTTATTCGGTACCCTTACATCCGCTCTCCACTCTCCTTCCCGGTTCACCAACCATATAGAAGGCATTATCACAACCAAGTCTTCCACCACGTGGGTCTCAAGGATAGGATATCTCTATTGCAGAACAGAGGGCTTCAGCAAGGCCAAACCAATAAGGACATGTTTACGCGATGGAGCGCTCACCCCCGTGGGGGTGGGGGGCAGAAACGGCGCCATCTTTGAGGCACAGGCACTCCACAGCTCCAAGGTTCCCACCGTCCCGCAAGTTCCCTTTTTTTTTAAATAGGCATGGTCTCGAGGCCGCAAGATGGACTAGAATTTCAACATATCCCTGCGCCTGCTCGGTGATCATTCCTTCATTAAACCGTCATAGGATACCCCATCGACCTGAGGGTTCCATGCCTTAGTAGAGGAAAGTTGCCCGTCTTGATGTAGGATTGTGAAGACATTCGGGGCGACACGACCTTTGAGAATTTTTGCATAATTGAGAGCAAGCTTGTGGGGAATGTCCATCTTCAATGGTAGCAAAAGCCTGTGCTAGTAAAGCCATGTTCTGCTGTCAAGATATCTCATTTTACAAAGACAGCCACAGGAAGAGGAAAGATATGAGCAACATTACCATGCCAAGGTCCCAACCCTGCCCATTCCTTGAGATGATTCATGACTGTTGAGATCCAGGATGACAGTCACGATGGCAAGGTCCAGGTCCACTAGCGTTGAATTACTGTCACTATTTCCACTCTATAGTTGGGTCACCAATCATTCAAACTGCTTCAGACCAGTTTCCTAGAAGGATAGCTAGAAGTTGTTTAGATAGATTTGCAGCACTGGGAAAAGTTATTATACTGAAGACTAGTTACGCAGAGGCCTGAATATTCCATTATATACAAGGAACACAAAGGGGGGCCATACGCATACAGGCATGGTTTGAAAGTGCCAAGCTCTCCTGAGCCATTTGGCATTGGACCGGCTGATCCCCGGAGGGGGTGCATCAAACCAGCCTCCTGTCTGGTTTATGCATACGTACACAATACACTGTCCTGGGATATGTTAGAATCAGTTGGAAGCACAGTATAATCCGTTTAGGGGCAGGTGTATGGTTTCTTGTACTGCTGCTAATATGTATCTAATGCGTAAAAAAAGAAAGGACCTCCATTGTTATCATTGCTTGTAAAAAGGGCAGGGAATACTTCGCTGCAGATGGGGTCCATGGGCCATGGTACCATCATCACAGCATCACCAACGCTTCCACATCTTGAACACTTGGGTGAGCCTTTTCCGTGATCCAGAGAGTTTGTTGATGAACCTGCAGGAAAACACAACAGACTCCTTCCCCATGTTAGGACTGGGTCCGGCCTACTGATTTCTTCCTGTATAGTTCTTTCCATTCATCAGCCCTTTTGAATGTTGTCTTGTTTGTGTGTGCCTGTCTGCAGCTGACCACCCTTGTTTATTTAAAAAGAGCAATCGCAAGTCTTTCCTTTGGGAGAGCCAGAGGCTATTCCCCCCCTTTTTTTTTGAAGGCACTCCTTTAGTGTACGATGAGCATGCTCAATAATGCCTTGTCCTTGTGGATTTGATGGCAAACTCTTGGAGGGAGGCGAATGCCATCATCAACACAGAAAAGAAGTAAAGGAGCCTGAAGTGTAGGCCGGGCCATTGTAGAGTCTTTAACTCTTTAGGCTGGCCCCAGGCTGCCCACGCCTGAAACATGTTCGCGGACTTCAGTGATCGGGTCTGTGTTCTCCGATAGATGCAGAGAAATATATTCTGATGCTACGACATACAGTAATATCAACAGAGACTATGCACATAGTTTTAATGTGCCAATTCAGGATGTGAGTGACATCCATCTGCGATACATAGTAACAGGGAGGAGACCCCTGGATTAATCCCAAGGACTGTTGTGGAGCGGCACATTCGATGAACAATTTCTTTATAACATAGATAAGGTGGGGAATGTGCAAAGGTGCGTGCAAGTTTCCTGAGGGACGAGGAGAGAAAACACATCAGAGCTCTGGACGCCAACTTTATCTTCAAACTGAATCATTGCCTTGACTCGTGGCATGCAGTCCGGGTACCATGCAACAAAGAATGGTTGGTCTCTCTGGAGAATGAGCAATGTGTAAGTACGCAGAAGAGACCCGATGGCTGAACTGAGATTGATCTTTCTACTACCTCTAGCCTTTTTGGATATTAACAAACATATTGATTGTCAGATATCAGTTGAAAGGAGCATTTAAAGGACTGAAACACTGTTTGCTGAATACTTAAGGAGCTAAGACTCCAGGAGGACAGTGAAGCAGAATCTTCCCAACTGTCTTGAGAGCTGGAAGGGAATGGAAAGAGAAAGCAAATCCTCTATGTTCATAGAAGTCTATAATTGGCCAGTGGATTTGGAATTGCTGGGGCAGAGGAAGCCCCTGCTGCACGGGCCCCATAATTACCATTTATGTTAAGCGCGCCTCGAAGTGCTCGCTAGCTCCCGATTCGCGCATCTGTGCCCACATTTTGCTCAACTTCCTTTTGTGTCATTGTTTCAGCCTCATCGACATAGCAGCGGCTAGGCAGAATTGGTTAAGAGGGCCCGGCGATATATTCACCGACAGACCTTCAACACATTCAAAGCCTTATTTTTGTCTACTAGGGCTTTAGTTGACCTGCCTAACTCCTTTGGTAACGATCATGTTGCATTGATAAACGCATAGTTTGCATTTATAAAGAGCAGGTGGCATTTGCTTCAGTGGGCAGTCTTCCGTGAGAACTTGGGTCTGACTGTAACCCAATTCTTAGCCGCACTTACCATTGCTGTATTCTACATTTGGAAACTGCTTGTAAAACAATAGGAGCTCTGTGACTGTTTTGTGCATGTGGTTCTGTATCTTCCTTCCCTTGCATTCTGGATGAAACTGAAAGTGATCCATCGGTACCGCAAAAAGGCGGAGGAGTCCCGCTGGGACCCGCAGGCAGTAAGTCCAGATGGTCCCGGGCCTGCTGGATGTATACTAACCTTCACTTGGCTCCTATGCTCTTCTACCAAATTCTACCTCATCAGGACCGACATATCTGGCTCTTCGTCCTCAAGTTCACTCGATCTGCAATGCTGAACATTCCAAGATGGAGTTTATCCTCTCTCTACATTTGAATTCTCCTTTTGATCTTTCTTTCTGTAACTGCTCCAAGGCTGCCTGACCTCTTTCCAATGCTGGACACACTTTTGATCTCCCCAAACAGGCACGCACCAACTTCCATATCAGGCGGGTACCAGTATTAAGCGTGCCTTGCTCCCACGCAAAATCAAGATCTCTCCCCAATTTATCCCAGCTTGTTACCGTCAAACTCCCTGACACTAAGAACCAGGGGGCAATAAGATCACATTCTGTCAAAAAATTAATCAATGTTTCCTTTTTAAGTTTTAGTCCCTTTGCCTTAAGCAAGTCTTTGAGGGCATAAAAAATTGGGTGGGTTGGTGCGTTCCCCATGTTAACTCCTTTGGGACATGCCCTGCAGAATACTGAGAAGACAATTACCCAGAAAAGAAAACTAACAAACAGACTCCCAGCAAGAAGTAGATATACTTCCATCTACTGATCTTGGCTCGCAAATCCAAGAGCTTTCACTTTTGATTTGCCAAACAGACTTCCATCTACTGATCTTGGCTCTCAAATCCATGAGTTTTCACTTTTAATTCGCAAAACAGCGAATTTATCCTTGCCGCTTTACCGCGGTCTTTGACTTGTCGCTCACCGCGACCTTTATCGTCCCTCCTTACCTGGGGACTTTCCGGCGCTGCCCCGACTGCCCGAGGTTCTGATCAGAAGCGAGGTTCCCCATACTGGGCCACCACTTGTCACGTCCCCATTCGTCCAGCAAAAGAAGACACAACACGAGAGCGATCTTCCTCGAGCAGTTTATTCGGGTAACCTTACATCCGCTCTCTCTCTTTCCTTTCCTGGTCCACCACCTATAAGGCATATCACAACCAATCAACTTCCACCACGTGGGTCTCAAGGATAGGATATCTCTATGCAGAACAGAGGGCTTCAGCAAGGCCAAACCAAATAAGGACATGTTTGCAGCATGGAGCGCTCACCCCCGTGGGGGTGGGAGGTGGAAACTGGTGCCATCTTTGAGGCATGGCACTCCGCAGCTCCCAACAAGAAATTAGAGAAACAATTCCATTTACAATAGCCTCAGAAAACTTAATTATCTTGCAGTAACTAAGGAAGTGAAAGATTCATATAATAAAAATTTTAAGACATTGCAGAAAGAATGAGGAACCAAGGAGTTGGATAGACTCACCATGGATTTGGATGGGTAGGATCAATGATGTCAAAATGCTCATCCTACCAATAGTAACATACAGTTTAAACATAATCTTCATCCAAATTCCAGTGTAATTCTTCACAAAAAATTGAAAAAAAAATTCCTGAATTCTATGTGGAAATTACATATACACAAAAACAGGATAGCCAAAACAATCTTGAAAAAAAAATATAAGAATTTCAGGACATATCCCTGTCTCTGAGTCAAGATATAGTACAGGTCTACAGTGAGAAAATCAGCATGACACTGAAATAAACTCAGGCACATTACTGAACAGATTAGAATTCAGGTCCCAGATATAAGTACACCCACCTGCAACTATCTGATTCACAAAGAGGCCAAAGACAAGCATTGGAGTGACGACAGCACCCACAACAAATTCTGCTAGCAAACTGGATAGGCAGCTGCATATAGAAGAATGGAACTAGATCACTGCCACTCACCCTGTACAAACCTCTACTCCAAATGGATCAAGGACCACAACACAAGACTTAATGTCTTTAATCTGATAGCAGGGAAAATATGCAATACAATAGTACTTACTGATATAGGAAAGGGCTTCCGGAACAGAACCCTGATAGCACAGGCATTAAAATTAATAACTGATGAATGGGAACAGGAAATGTTAAATGTGGTATATGATGGGAAGGTACGGTAGATGAGTGCATCTGGGTAGAGATAACGCTATATGCATTTCAAAAGTGTCACATGGAATCCTACTACAGTAGAAAATTTCTAAGACATATACACACATACATAAGAATTACATGTAGTTACATATATACAATTATACATATATGAAAGGAGTTACCATGTAACAGGGAGACAATACCCAACTATAGAGTTCATCTTAGCAAATGAAAATCCCAGCAACCAGGAATGGGTTACCTCACTTTGAGTTGTTGCCCAGTCAGATTCCAAGGGCCCACACACATTACATGATATTGCTATTGCTCTTGGTTGCCTTCCAAAATTTGATGGTAAGGCCATTTTGCTGAAGAGAACACATAGTAAAAGTCATAAAATGAGAAATAAAGCAAGTACTGACCTAGAAGTTTCATCTCTACTAAGTAATCTTCATAATGTTAGAAATGCTATGCATGTTGCAGACAGAGAGAATTAATCTTCACCTTACCCAGCAGTGAGCTATAAGAAGGACTGGGCTGCCAAGATATACACACTACTGTAATCGTGACATAAATGTGATGAGAGTAACAATCATGCTCTGATTTTATTTAAAACCAGCTCCAGGAGATGGAACCCATAGCTGTCACCTTTATCAGGGCCAAGAAACAAAGACTCTAGGAAAAGCCTACTGCTAATATTCTTCTGAATGGATGCATTATTTAAACAATTCTTAATGCCTTATTGCCATACTCATTGGGTAGTGTATCTCTTAACCCTCATCAGAGAAAGTTCTTCTTTCTTTAATTCTTATTTTTTTTTTATTTTATGTGTATGAATGTACTGTCTGCATGTAGGTTTGTGCACCCATGTCATGCAATGCCGCAGAGGTCAGAAGAGGGCGTCGGATTACCCTGGAACTGGAGTTCTCCTGGAATTGGAGTCACGGATGCTTCTCAGCCGCCATGTGGGTGCTGGGGATCGAACCCACGTCCTCTGCAAGAGCGGTTGGCACTCTTAACCGCTAGGCCATCTCTCTAGTGCCCAGAGAAAGTTCTTCTTGTACTAGAAGGCAATTAACACAGAGACCTAAAACTGGTCAATATGCAGATGGTAAGAGATGGTAGAAGGTTGAGATATAAATCAGACCTCTCTATCATGTACCTCTCAACAAGAATCAGGGATCTTTTAGTAAAGGGGGTTGGAAAGGTCTTAAGAACCAGAGAAGGTAGATATCTACAAGGAAAATATTTTTTCCGGACATCAGGGTAATGACATATAAACTCTCGATTCCTGCCTATAAGTCAAAATGTCACCAACTCAATGGCTGAGAAATAAAGGATACAGCCTTCCATCGTGTAGGTTGTACCAAGAAATACCAGCAGAGAAGTTGACCCATCTTAACACTAAAAGGAAGAAAAGCCTCAGACTGCTACAGGCATCAAACATCTCTGACGATCATAGGTGTAACAACTGTTTATAGTGAGTCCTAATGAACCTTACCTTCTGGGTGCAGCACAGTTTCAATATGAGAGACTTCCTTACCTCTTTTTCATAGAACAAAGAAAAACATAGTGGTAATGAGGTCATCCTCTAACTGTAAATTAAAGCTGACTGTTATAGAAGTAATCTTTTATAAAACTGGTAAAACTGCTTTCTTTAACTGACTAATGGACATAGGAACTGCAAAAAGGATTATTCTATATTCAGAACCAAATAAAATACTAAAGTCTCTTTAAGTGGTGCATATAAGCAAAATATATTAATACAGGAGAGCACTAATAGCAGCAATGGATTATTCTGCCAAGGAGATGTTGGCCAGGGGATCCAGCCCCCCCCAAAAGGTAAAGGCTTATTGCCTGTAAACTGGGATACCTGTTAGAAGAGAGGCAGTAAGGCCCTCCCTGCTGTCAATGACCTAATGTAAGCATGGAAAGATTGTATCATGACCACACTTGCAAATATACAGTTGGTCTCTGGAATACCAGAGAGTGGTACCAAAGGCCACTGAACCAATAAAGCAAATATTGGTCTCCTTGAGTCAAGCAAGACTCCTCCACCAACATCAGTTACACCTCACCTGCTTGGAGATACTGTGCAGCAGTGGCAGCCATATGTCTGTATATTCCAAATCTATTTGGCTATTAGCTCTCTCCTTGGAGGAATAACTCATGGATGTTGCCACAAACTATACCTATAGTGATAAGGAGATGTTATGCGCCACAGTAAGACCTTGTCATCTTTCTTAGGAAAAAATAATCCAGGGATTAACACACCATCCAAACATCTGTGTCTATACCAAAGTAGCTAGCAGTGTTTAAATACCTATATATCTAATCACTTGTGCTTCATTAGTAGGATTGAAAGGTTATCCCTGGACAAACGGTCAACCCATGAAAGGAAACAGCCAGAAATGATGAGAGTCCAAAACGACATCTCCAGCCATAGTAGACTGTTGTGCTTCTCGTCCACCTATGCCCCATTTCTAAGCCTAAGAAACAATCTGCGGAAGAGGGGGAATGGTAGAATGTAAGCGCCACAATTGGGGTGAATGGTAAAATTATGACAGTATAGCCTGGACACTTATTTGATCAACTTGATTGAACATTCAAGCTCCTCCAGCTGGATTATGGGAGCCTTAGGCTGTGTGGGCTGGGGCACAACCACTTGCAAATTGGTTTTTTTTTTTTTTTTTTTTTTTATTATTTTTTATATAAAAATTAAATACAAAAAAAAAAAAACAGAGCTAGATCCTGAAAAGTCCTTAAAACAAGTTTTCATGCCAAGCCTGACTTGAAGAGCCCCCTAGAGCTTGGAGGAAGATCGTCATTAAAATCCACTCTGTAAGCTTTGCAGTTTAAAATGGTTATTACTTTACTTAAAAAAACTTACATATATTTATATAGAGAGGCATTTCAGTAGAAGAGGATTTTACACGAATTACAGAAATAAAAAACCATATAAGTTAATGGACTTGATCTTGAAAAGGTCTTCGTCCCAGTGATATACTTTAAAGAGCAAAGCTTCTATGGGTCAAAATTTATTTAGCAGGTTCACTCTATCTCTACCACGCCTTATCCCAGTGTATCGGATCTTTCAGGCTTAGGAAATGTTTGATTAGTTAAACTTTGGGGGTGTAGGTTTTGCAGTTTAAAATGGTAATGTATTTGAACTAATTGGGAAGATAAAATGTTTAATTGTTTTATTTATACTTGTCTTGGGGTCAGCAAAAAATGGTGCTCTACTTTTGTATGCATATCACAAACACACAGGTAATACGGGTCGTTACCGTCATGGACAATTTAAAGGAAACTAAAGCTTAAATTTATCTTCCCAAATAAGTAGCATTAAGTCAATGAGAAACATGTTGGTAAATTTAATTCAAAAGCTTCTGCCTTTGCTCTGTTTATGGGTCGCTTGTAATTACTAACTAAGAATCTCTAGGTTAAAACATAACACTTAAAAAAAAAGACAAAAAGAGGACGGTGTGAGGTGGGGTAGTATCCTTTCTGGGTACAAATGGAAAACTCTGTGTTCCTTCCTATTTTGATATATTTTCAATTTTTTGGAGATCCTTGATGATGATGAACCTAACAATGGGAGGAGATTGGTATGTTCCCACCAGGTAAAAACACCAATCTAAATGCCTGAACCTGACACTGTACCAACTTATGGCTATGCCATGGACCTGGAATAATGCCAGCAGCGAGGGCTGGCCCCATCTGGAAGCATTTAAGAAAGCAGAGAACCTGGGGCTAGATAGATAGCCTAGCAGTAAGAGCACCTGGACTGTTCTTGCAGGACCGGGTTCGACTCCCCGCACCCACATGGTGGCCAAGAACATCGGACTCCAATTCCGGCAGAACTCCAGTCCCATTGGGAATCGGAGACCCTCTTCTGTCCTCCCAGGCATTGCACGACCCGGGTGCAAAAACCTACATGCAGACAGTACACTCATTACACATCTTAAAAATAAATAAAAATTTTTTAAAAAGTAAAAAAAAAAAAAAGGAAAGTGAACCTCCAGACTGGGCTTGAGTCAAGCATGCCGGCCATCTCTTCTGAATACTATTGGGGTTAAATGTTTATAATGGGCCCTAACGAAGTCTACCTTCCAGATACTGAGGAAAACCTTCCTAACCTCTCCCCTTTAAGGACAATGAAAAACATGATGGTAATGAAAATCATTCTCCTAAACGTAAATTAGAAGCCAACTGCTTATAGTGGTGACTTTCTTATAAAACAGGGTATAAAACTACCCTTTTTAATTGACTGACAGGCATAGGAACTGTGAAAAGGAATACTCTCTATTCAGAACCAAAAAAAAAAAAAAAAAAAAAAAAAAAAAAAAAAAAAAAAAAAAAAAAAAAAAATATATTAATACAGGAACGCTCTGACATCAAGCCACTGAATTATTCTGCCTAGCAGCTTTGGGTCTTGATTCAAACCCCCCACCACATTAAAGGCCTTTTGCCTATAAGGTGGGATACCTGCAAGCGAGAAAGGCAGTAAGTCCCTATTTTTGAAGACCTGGTTTGAGCATGAAAACATGTTATGAAACGTCACTTGCTAAACATACACCTGGCCTCTGAAATGCCAGAGGCATTACCAAAGGCCACTACACGCCAATTAACAGCAAAATATGGTCCTCCGTGAGGAACGCAAACTCATCTGGTCAGTATCAGATACACCCCCAAATTGCCTGAGAAGGAGATACTGTGCAACCGTAGCAGCCAAGTTATTATATATTATATATCTATATATCTATATATCTTTATATATAGCAATAATATTATCCCCAAATCTAATTGTATTTGCTTTCTCTTTGGAGGAATAATTCTCAGCTGATGCCATAAGCTTAGTCCTCTAGTGGTTAGGAGATGTTATAAGCACAATAAGAACTTGTCACCCTTTATAGAGAAGCCACCGTTTGCGGATTAGCATACATCCAAGCATCTGTGTCTATGCTCACAGCTTAGCTTGACCTAATAATTAGTTACATGCTAATGCATGTTACTTCTAATTGCTTGTGCCTTGTTAGTATGACTAGAAAGGTATCACTGGATAAGCAGTCAACCCATGAATGGGAACAACCTGAACAGACAGAGTCCAAAATACAAACTCCAAAGAACAGTTTCGACGTTTCTTCCGACCCAATTGTGTCCCTTTTCTAAAGCCTTGGGAACAATTTGTGTAAGAGGGGGCATTGTAGAAGGTAAGGGCTGGGGGGGGCTGCAGAGAGATAAGTGTGAATCATGAGACTACAGCACTAAGTCTGAACTCCTAAATAAACAACATGCCTGTGCATACAAGTTTCTCAACTGGACTATGGGAGCATTGGTTGTTCAAAATTTGGACATAGTACTTGATAATGCACCAATTACCTAATTGTATGGCAAACTGAGTAACATCAATGTTATCTGAATAAAACTGTGTTATTATATTGTAGAATCCCTTAAAAATAAACAAAAACAAAACAAAACAAAAGAACCAGAGAAGGTAGATATCTACAAGGAAAAGATTTTTTCCAGACATCAGGGTAATGACATATAAACTCTCAGTGACTGTGACAGCATGCACAGGGGCTTCTCCAGTGCCAGGTAAAATGAAATAAAAAATTCCGTCCTGGAGAGGGAGCTGAGCATGGAGAGGGAGCTGAGCATGATGCCTTACCCCTACCTAAAATGCTATTGGCATTCCATGGCTGCTAGGACAGAAAGTGTCAGATTTCATTGAGAAGGTGACTTGAGATGTCAACCACAACCCAATACTATTTCCATACCCAGGATTACTTGGAAAACACATTGTACACATTGGAGGAAAAATGAAAATGAATAAATGTAGGTAGACAGGTAATGGCAAACCTTGGAGGAATTGGGAAATCGAGGCATATGATTAAATACACTGTATGAAATTCTCAAATAGTTAAAATATTTTTTTAATTTTTTAAAAAAATTTTTTATTTATTTCTGCATGTGTATGAATGTACTGTCTGCATGCAGGTCTGTGCACCCGTGTCGTGCAATGCTGCGGAGGTCAGAAGAGGGTCTCAGATTCCCCTGGAACTGGAGTTCTCCTGGAATTGGAGTTTCAGACGGTTCTTGGCCGCCATATGGGTGCTGGGGATCGAACCCTGGTCCTCTGTAAGAGTGGTCGGCGCTCTCAACCACTAGGCCATCTCTCCAGCCCTAAAATATTTTTTAAATGAAAAAAGATGTTGGGCAATTTATGAACATGGTATTGAGTACCAATGCAATAACAACAATTAAAACTGAAGGGGCTGGAAGAATGCCTTGGTCAGTATAATATTTGCCTTGGAATTAAATAGTAATAATAATAATAATAATAATAATAATAATACCTTCAGAACCTTCATAAAATGCTAGCCTTCCCAGACTTATACACCCAGAGCTGGGTAAACAGACACAGGGGTACCCATGAGGCTCACCAGTGAGTCCAGCCAGTCAGTGAATTACAAGTCCTGATTAAAAAAATAAGGAGATGCATCATTTACCTGCAAATTCCACGATGTCATCTTTCTTTACCACTGCATAGAACTCCATTGTGTACATGTACCACATTTTCTCTATCCACTCGTTGGTTGAGGGGCACTTGGGTTGGTTCCAGCTATTGTGAAGAGAGCTGCAAAAAATATGGCTGTACATATATCTCTGTGGTAGGAAGAGTCTGATGAATATATTCCTAGAAGTGATATGGCTGGGTCAAGTGGTAGGCTCATTTTGAATCTTTTAAGGTTTCTCCATACTGCTTTCCATAGTGGTTGTACACGTTTGCATTCCCACCAGCAGTGGATGAGTGTTCCCGTTTCCCCACACCCTCTCCAGCATTTGGTATCATTTGTTTTCTTGATCTTTGCTAGCCTTTTTAGGGTGAGACGACATCTTAAAGTGGTTTAAATTTGCATTTCCTTAATTATTAGCAATGTTGAACATTTTTTAAGATGTTTCTCACCCATCTCTATTTCCTTACTTGTGAAGTCTCTGCTCACCTCTTTACTCCATCTTTTGAGTGATTTGATTCTAAGTGAAGTAACACAATCACAGAAAAACAAAAGACGAACGGTATCCCTCATCTGAGGATGCTAGTACCAAGTACCTAGTTTTAAGACAAACAGCAATGTGAGTGTTATATCCCTCATGATCTAAAGACAACTGTGCATTGTGAATCCCTAAACAGGTTCTAGAACTGACCTAACATTTATTTTAAGACCTTGGTTTTTGATATATGATAGAGGGTATGGTTGCATCTTTTAGAGTAATATGGGATTAAAATGGAAAGATTGGAATCAAGAAATATGATATGAAAATAACATACAGTTTGTTTCCAAAGGATACAATTTTAATATAGGTGCAATGTAACAGGCTGGTGCAACTTAGGCTTTCTGGGTGCTTAACAAGTATACTTAACACCCATACCAATTTGGCCAAGGGACGTAAGGGACGACTTTGTTCCTTGCCCTCAGAGGTCAACCAAGTCTTAGGGGATTATGCTTAGGGGCATCTCTTAAAATGTCCTACAAATGTAGGTCACTAGTCTTCCTGTTCAGGTAGGTCTTGGAGAGCCACTAAAAGGGACTTCAACCAGTGTCCAGTCTATAAAGAGGAAAGTTTGCTCATGCTTCAGAAAAGGAAGCCTGGTCTAGCAAGACCTGATTTTGTCCTTGAGTGGATGGAACTGGTAAATGAAAAGCTGAAGGGAGCAAGGCATCCCCCATCCTTCCCGCCCCAAGACTAGATCCTCAACTGTCCTTGAGAAAACAAAAAACTTCATTAATCTGGGTTAATTATGTGGCCTTAAGCATCCAAAAGGAAAGTACAACCAGAAATAGTAATACTAGAGAAATTGTATTGCAGACATAAAACTTGAGATCTTAGTAAAAAGACAAAAAGAAAAAAAGAGAGAGTACTGTGGTTTTGCCTGTCTTCAATTCTTACTGGCGAGTGCATCTACACTGAAGCTGCCACCACTTTTGGCACTCCTCAAAGACATGAGACACAGCTTTTTAACATTCCAATATAGACTGAAGACTCATGTCTCTCCAAGAATCCTCCAAACCTTCAATGCCAGGTGGGGATTACTGAGATACCCAGCTTGTGGACTAAACAACTAAGGGGATTTCAACCTCATCAGAATATAGACTGCCATTGTTGGACTTCTTGGGCTATATCATGGAGGCCAGTACACGGGTATAAAGATGGGATGCATACTTACTGGACTTCATTTGGGGGACCATGGGAGGGACAGATCCCAATGTGGAGCAAAAGTACAGGATTGATGGTTGTTTGGGATTGCCAAGGAGGAATCCTAGAGCACTTCCTTAAGGAAAACATGACATCTATTGGGAAAAAATGTCCTCCAATTCAAGTGATATGTATGTAAGTATGTATGTATGTGTGTATGTATGTATATATTTATGTATATATATA
>VZQC01011142.1:295563-333157 GCA_009823505.1 Rhizomys pruinosus | reverse complement strand
GGCTTGCCAAGGAGGAACCTCTGAGCATTTCCTTAAGGAAAACACGACATCTTTTAGCGGAAAAAAAAATCCTCCAATTCAGGTGATATGGATATGTATGTATGTATATATATATATATATATATATATTTATGGGTGCCCATAAATATAAGGATACATGTTATCATACAGTTAGAAATTCAGTTTTTCTAGAAATGTGACAAATTTAAGGTTTTCTCTAGGATCTATCACCTCTCCAGGAAAGTATATTTGGCTAAGTTTATAATTCCATACATGAGTTCCCTCCCACTGACTGGACTGGGTCTTAAGTCCAATTCTATGGCTATTGACTACCCCCAAGATTAAAGTACAACTACTGAACCGAAAATACAGTTTTCTGGACTAGTCTTTGTTATACTCAGGCTTTAGAGCTCGGTTTTCTCGAGGCAGCTTGAATAGCATCCTTTGATACTCTGAGAGCTAGTCTTCTGAGAGGAGGCCTCCAGGTCAGTACTAGCTTGATTGCTCCAAATCCTATGTCTGAAATATGTCCTGTCTTAAGCAAAAAGGCTAACCTTCCAGTTCTGAGAGGCAGTCAGTAACAATAAACTGTTATTTTTTGGATTGTCTTGGAATACTCTGACCAACAGTTCTAAGGGAGGATTCAAAATCTTTGATTCCATTCCTTTCATTGCATTTGTATCTAGGATGGCAACATTTCTATTCCTATGAATTCTACAAAACATTCTAGCTCCTGTGCAATTTGGAGAGGTGCCAGATATTGTCAAATTTATCCTCCACAGATCGTTTCTGGATAAGTAGATCTCTAGTCCTCATTTTTTCCAATAACTGTTAGGATTTATGAGTCCTACATTGGATGTCATTAACAAAAGTTGTCCAGAAACATTTTTATGTGATTTTTTTCTAGTGTAAGCTTTCAAATTCATCTATTAATAGTTCGATTTATAGTTTTGTGTTGTTTTAAGAGACATTTTAGATTTCTAGGAATCTCAGGTATATCATGCTAAAACTTTTACAAATTTACTTTCTATTTTAAAATTTATTTATTTATATATATTTATTCTTTTATCAAATCTAGACCAGTGTCCCCCCTCTAGCTCCAGACATTTTCCTTCAAAGCTCATGATGACATCTTTCTTTGCTGCTGCATAGAAATCGATTGTGTAGATGTACCACATTTTCTCTATCCACTTATCAGTTGAGGGGCATTTGGGTTGGTACCAGCTCCTTCCTATTGTGAAGAGAGCTGAAATAAACATAGTCTTGCATGTATCTCTGGGGTGGGGTGAGTCTTGAGGGTACATGCCTAGGAGTGGTATGGCTGGCTCAGGTGGCAAGATCAATCCAAGTCTTCCAAGGGTTCTCCACACTGCTTTCCATAGGGGCTGCACGAGTTTACATTCCCACCAGCAGTGGATGAGTGTTCCCCTTTAGCCACAACCTCTCTAGCACTTGGTATCATTTGTTTTCTTGAACCTAGCCAGTCTTATTGGAGTAAGATGATATCTTAAAATGGTTTTGATTTGCATTTCCTTAATGATTAGTGATGTTGAACACTTCTTAATTGTTTCTCAGTCATCTCTAATTCCTCACTTGTGAAATCTCTGTTCAGCTCTTTGCTCCATCTATTGAGTGGGTCATTTGTTTTCTTTCTTCTTTGTATTTTTGACTAGTTTCTATATTCTGGAAATCAATGCTTTGTCAGATGTTTCTGTTGTGAAGGTTTCCTCCCACTCTGTGAGGTTTCTCTTCACTTCCTTGATTGTTTCTTTTGATGTACAGAAGCTTTTGAGTTTAATGAGGTCCCATTTGTCAATAGTCGACTTTAATTCTTGCGCAGCTGCTGTCTGATTTAGGAAGTCTTTTCCTATGCCTATGTCTTGTAGTATGCTGCCAACTTTTTCTTCTATCACCTTCAGAGTTTGGGGTTTCACGTTGAGGTCTTTGATCCATCTGGATTGACTTTTGTACAGGGTGAGAGGTAGGGGTTAAATTTCATTCTTCTACAATCAGTGATCCAGTTTTACCAACACCACTTGCTGAAGATGCTGTTTTTTCTCCATTGTGTCTTCTTGGCTCCCTCAAATATGAGATGGCTGAAATTGTATATGCTCAGGTTTGGATATTTGATTTTGTTCCATTGGTCAATGGGTCTGCTTTTGTGCCAGTACCAGGGTGTTTTTATGACTATAGCCCTGTAGTATAGTTTGAAGTCTGGTATAGAGATGCCGCCTGTGTAGCTCTTTTCGCTCAGGGTTGTTTTGGCTATTTGGGGTCTTTTGTTTTTACAAATGAATTTAAGGACTTTTTTTCCAAGCCTGTGAAGAAACTCTTGGGGATTTTGATTGGAATTGGGTTAAATCTATACAAGAGTTTCAGTAGAATGGACATTTTTACAATGTTAATTTTCCCAACCCATGAGCATGGGAGGTTTTCAATCTTCTGATGTCTTCTTCAAATTCTTTCTTTAAAGGTTTCAAATTTTTGTTGTAGAGATTTTTGGTGTCTTTGGTTAGGTTTGTTCCTAGGTATTTTATTGTCTTTGAGGCTATTGTGAGTGGGAAGGTCTCTTTGAATTCTTTCCCCAGTTGCTTGTTGTTAGTGTAAAGAAAGGCCATTGATTTTTTTCAGGTTAATTTTGTATCCTGCCACTTTGCTGAAGCTGTTAATCGTTTCTAGGAGTGTTCTAGTGGAGTTTTTAGCATCCCTTAAGTAAACAATCATATCATCAGCAAATAGGGATAGCTTGACTTCTTCTTTTGCAATTAGTACTCCTTTAATTTCCTTTTCTTGCCTTATTGCTCTAGCAAGTGTTTCAAGCACTATATTAAAGAGGAGTGGTGACAGGGGGCAGCCTTGTTGAGTTCCTACTTTTAAAGGGAATGTTTTTCTCATTTCCCCATTTAGGATGATATTGGCTGTAGGTTCCCTGTATGTGGTTTTGATTACATTGAGGAATGATCCCTCCAATCCAATTCCTTCTAGGACTTTAAGCATGAAGGGATGCTGGATTTTGTCAAAGGCTTTTTCAGCATCAATTGAGGTGATGGTGTGATTTTGTCTTTCATTCCATTTATGTGTTTGATGATGCTTATTGATTTTCATATGTTGAACCATTCCTGCATCTCTGGTATGAATCCAAATTTGTCATGATGGATGATCTTCTTGATGTGGGTCTGTATGGGATTTGCCAGTATCCTGTTTAGAATTTTGGCATGGCATCTGTGTTCATTAGGGAGATGGGGCTATAATTCTCCTTTTTAGTTGTATCTTGCCTGGTTTTGGTAATAGAGTGATGCTGGCTTCATAGAAGGAATTTGGGAGAATTCCCTCTGATTGTATCCTTCTAAACAGTTTCAGTAATAATGGTTGTAGGTCTTTTTGAAATGTTTTATAGAATTCTGTCGTGAAACCATCTGGGACTGGGCTTTTTTTAGTTGGGAGGTTTCTTATTATAACTTCAATTTCTTCCTGTATTATGGGTCTGTTTAAGCTGTTGATCTCTTCTTGCTTGAGCTTTGGTGACTCCCAGGATTTAAGATTTTCATCCATTTCGTCTATGTTTTCAAACTTGGTAGAGTATAGGTTTATGAAGTATTCCCATATGATTTTCTGGATCTTTTCCTTGTCTGTTGTGATATTTCTCATTTCATCACAGATCATATTGATTTGGAGTTGTTCCTTCTTTCTTTTGGTTAACTGGGCTAGAGGTCTGTCTATCTTATTTATTCTTTCAAAGAACCAACTTTTGGATTCATTGATATTTTGTNAAAAAAAAAAAACTGAGAGAAAGATGCAGGACAGTTATGGCAGAATGCATGATCTGGGATGGGGTGGGGTGGGGTGGGGGGAAGGGAAAGGGAAATATGCCTGAACTGAATTGGAAAATGATGTATGAAATACACAAATCATCAATAAAAAAAAAGAAATTAAAAAAAAGAAAAAAAATTAAAAATAATCAGAAAAAGAGACAAGATACGTATAGGAGAATATGTGAATTCAGGTGGAGTGGGAGCATGGAGAAGGAATGAGTCTAAATTGGACTGAGAAATGTCAGAAATGCACAAAACTTCAATAAAAATAGTTTAAAAAGAAAATGAAAGATCAAAAATATACCGAAAGAAACCCTTTAAAAATAAATGTTGAACATTATGCCACCCTTTAATCTAGCAAAGAGTTACTCTGATTTTATTTATTGACCTTAACTCCATTCCTCCCACGTTTATTTCCTGTGTGGCTGTGATAGTTTTAATTTACCAGGATTTAGAGAGGTTGCACTTTATTATAAAACAATGGTTATAATCAAGCGTGATTTTAATTGTATATTAAAATATATACAGCTAAGCCGGTCATAGTGGTGCTCGCCTTTAATCCCCGCACTCGGGAGGTAGAGGTGGGAGGATCTCTGTGAGTACAGAGCGAGCTCCAGGACAGCTGATACTAAAAGGGAGACCCTGCCTCAAAAATACCAAAAAAAGGAAAAAACTAAAACATATACAACTAAAAAAAGAAATATACTTTATAAGGCATTCCAGTTGACATATTTAGCACTTGACATACTTAGCAGTTATTTGATATTCCTTGTGATAACCTTTATGAATGTTACTGTACCATTAATTAAATAGGCATTTTACTTTCTTTTTTTATTAATTTTATTTATTTATTTATTTATTTATTTATTTATTTATTTATTTATTTATTTGTAGGAATGTACTGTCTGCATGCAAGTCTGTGCACCCGTGTTGTGCAATGCCGCAGAGGTCAGAAGAGGGTCTCAGATTCCCCTGGAACTGGAGTTCTCCTGGAATTGGAGTTTCAGACGGTTCTTAGCCACCATGTGGGTGCTGGGGATCGAACCCAGGTCCTCTGCAAGAGCGGTCGGTGCTCAGTTTGTCTTTTTTTAATTTGGGGAAGTTTTCATCTATTATTCTGTTGAAGATCTGATCAATACCATTCTCTTGGGATTCTTCTCCTTCCTCTATTCCTATGACGTGGAAGTTTGATCTTTTCATAGTGTCCCACAGTTCCTGGTTGTTCCACTTTTGTGTATTTTTAAATTTTTTATAATCTTTCCTTGAGGTTTTTAGTTTTTCTGTGTTATCTTCCAGGCCTGATATTCTTTGTTCTTCTTCCTCCATTCTGCTTCTGAGGCTTTTTCCATTCCTTTCCTCTTGATTGGATGAGTGTTTAATTTCCTTTTTCATTTCCTCTTCTGATTTCTTTAGTATTTCTCCTTCTTTTTGGAGCTTCTCAATCTCTTCCTGTAGCTCTTTACTTCGATGGTTGGTTTCCTTATCTTTTTCAGCATGGGATCTTTTCATTGTTTCTACTTCCTTCTGGAGTTTTTCATTCTCTCTATCCAGGTCCTTCTTGAGTTCTTCATTCACTTTTCTTAATTCTTTGATTTGCTCTTTATAATCTTGTATTTCTTTAAATATGTTACCAATTGTGTTTCTGATATCTGTGTCCTGGGGCATCCCCAGAGTGTTCCCACTGTAGGAATCTTCCATAGGGTTGGTAGAGCTTGGTGTGGGATTATCTTGCCCCTTTCTCATGTTTTCTCTTCTTTGTGGTCCTGGTATATGGGCTTCTCCTTGCCTGTATTCCAATGTGAGTCCTAAATGCCTCTTCACTGTGTTGAAGGCTTGCTTTGCTTGACTCCTTTAGATGCCTTCGTAATCCAGTTGGGGGGGGGGGCTCTTTAGCCTGCATCCGGGTACCTGTGCTTCTGCTAGCCTCAGGAGATCTCAGATCTCAAGACTCACACAACCCTACCTTTAATACCAGCTGGGAGGATAACTCCACTCCCACAGCCACAAAAGCCAATTAAGCCAAAGACAACTGGATTAACAGATTAACTAGATTAAGTCAATCAATAGTCAGCCTTGCTGAAGCACCCGGTTCCTAGCTGCCTTCCTGCACTTCCGCTGGTCTCAGGAAATCTCCTACAAATTTACTTTCTATATTATGTCTGTAATCAGACATTTTGGCAGTATGATATGAAATGGAATTCTAATTTGTAAATTTCCATACATAGATTTTTTTAAAAAATTTATTCCATAACCATTTCCTGAATCACCAATCAAGAATGAATCACAGTGATATTCCTCTCACATATTTGGCTTTCACATACACATCTACACACCACGACTACCATCATAACCGCCATCACCACCACTACAGCACATTTCTTAGTTTCTGGACTTTTCAGTCTTTTAACTCATCATTTTTCTTAAACAAAGTATACTTAGTCATCAGGAATGATGCATTTTACAATTATAACATTCAGTGAAAAACAACAAACTGATTTTCTTTTTTATAACAGTTTTATTGAAGTTTTGTGTATTTCATACACCATTTCTCATTCCAGTCAAGACTCATCTCCCCTTCTATGCCCCTAATCCACCCTGAGATCATGCACCACACCATTCCTGCCCTGTATCATTTTCTGATTCTTTTTAAAGTTTTTAAAAGCAGAGGATTATTGTTCTTGGGGGAACTTTACTTCTTCAATCTGTTCCCAGTCCCAGTTACTCTGCTGTTGTTTTTCCCTCCAATCTGTATTGCTTCAACATATGCTTATATATACATCATACTTATACTAAACTTATGTCATCTATATACAAACTGTCATTTTCTTATCATATTTCAGGATTCACATTTTTTTCCTTTTACATTTACATTAATCTAAAATATGCCTACGTGTCCTCCACCCATATACCAAGCTTCGTGGTGGTGCACTCCTTTAGTCCTAGCACTTGGGAGGCAGAGACAGGCAGATCATTGTGAGTTCAAGGCCAGCCTGGTCTACAGAGTGAGTTCCAGGACAGCTGGGGCTACAGGGAGACCCTGTCTCAAAAAGACCCAAAAAAAAAGTCTAAAAATAATTTATGGGTTAATTATAGAGCCTGTTGAAGGATTTAAATTATAAGAGAACAGTTGCTTTCAGAGAAAGGGGTATATAACATTGATGTGGATAATTTTGCCTTACAACTCAGTGCTGGGTGCTGGCATCCACAAATGAAGGATATCATTCATTGTTTGATTTTCTGGGACTGTGTTACTTCACTTAACATAACATTTTCTAGTTCCATCCATTTTTCCTGCAAAGTTCCTGAAGTCATCTTTCTTTACCTCTGCATAGAACTCCGTTGTGTAGATGAACCACATGTTCTCTATCCACTCATTGGTTGAGGGACATTTGGGTTGGTTCCAGCTCTTTGCTATTGTGAAGAGAACTGCAATGTATTGCTGCAATAGGATGAGTGTTGTGGATATATACCCAGGAGTAGTTTGATTGGGTCAGGTGGTAGACTCATTGTGAGTCTTTTTAGGGTTCTCCATATTGCTTCCCATAGTGGTTGTATGAGTTTACATTCCCACCAGCAGTGGATGAGTGTTCCCTTTCTGCACAACCTCTCCAGCATTTGGTATCATTTGTTTTCTTGATCATAGCCAGTCTTATCAGAGTGAGATGATATCTTAAGGGGGTTTTCATTTGCATTACCTTAATTACTAACAATGTTGAACATTTAAAAGAGTGTTCAACAGCAGTGATTTTCAATTTTTATTTATTTTAATATTTTTTAATTTTTAAATTTATTATTGTTATTAAACTATTTCCATACATCATACATCATTTCTCAATCGAATTTAGAGTCACTTCACTTTCCATGCCCCCCACCTCACCTGAGTTCCTGTACTCTACCATACATGTCTTACATCTTTTTCTGAGTCTTTCAGGAGGTTATTTTTTTTTCTTTTAAAGCAGAGACTTGTTGTTTTGAGGATAACTTCACTGTTTCAATCTTTTCCCTAGTTCTTTTGTTGTTCTCTCCAACTTGTATTTCATACATATATATGCACATAAATATATACTAAATATATACATATGTGCATACACATATCACTTGAGTTAGAGTATTTTCTTTTTCTTTTCTTTTTCTTTTTTTTTTTTCCTTAAGGAAGTGTTTGAAGATTTCTCCTTGTCAACCCAAAACAACCATCAATCTTGACCTTGTGCTCCACACTGGGGTCTTTCCCTCCCATAGTCACCCAAATGAGGTCCAGTAAGCATGTATCCTGTCTTGATCTTCCTGAACTGGCCTCTATGATATATCCTGGATAGTCCAACAAGGCAGTCTACACTCTGAAGAGGCTGAAATCCCAGGAGCTGTTCAGTCCACCAGCTGGATATTTCAGTAGTCCCGATCTGGCATTGAAGGTTTGGAGGATTTTTGGCAAGACATGAGTCTTCAGTCTATATTGGAAGGTCAAAAAGATGTATCTCATGTCTTTGAAGAATGGCAAAAGCAGTGGCAGCCACAGAGTAGATGCACTTGCCAGTAAGAATTGAAGATAGACAAAATAACAGCACTGTCTATTTTTTTTTCTTTTTTTAGCAAGATTCTTTTCTTTAATAACTTCTTTATTTTTTTTTCATTTTTAACAATAAGTAATAATTTATGAGTACAGCATCCTTCATGTAAAACCAATTTGCAAGCAGCTGTGCCCAAACCCACACAGCCCATGGCTCCCACAATCCAGCTGGGGGGGGGGCTTGTATGTTCAATCAAGTTGATCAGATGAGTGTCCAGACTATATTGCTGTAGTTTTGCCATTCACCCTAATTGCAGCCCTTACATTCTACCACACCCCCTCTTCTGCAGATTGTTCTCTAGGCTTAGAAAATGGGCACAGGTGGACGAGAAGCAAAACAGTCTACTTTCTCTGGAGCTGTTGTCTTGGATTCTGGTCAACTCTGGCTGTTTCCTTTCATGGGCTGACAGTTTGGCCAGGAATAACCTTTCAATCCTACTAATGAAGCACAAGCAATTAGATATACAGGTATTTAAACAGTACTAATTGTTATGGTAGGTTACTTTGGTATAGACACAGATGTTTGGATGGTATGTTAATCCATGAATTACATTTTTTTCTGTTAAATATGACAGGGTCTTACTGTGGCTTATACATCTCCTAACCAATAGATAGGATGTAAGCCTGTGGCATCAGCCATAGGTTAATCCTCCAAGGAGAGAGCTATAGCCAAATAGATTTGGGCTTGATACAGGTATATGGCTGCCTCTGCTGCAGTATTTCCAGACAGGTGAGGTGTAGCTGGTTTTGACGGTGGAGTCTTGCTTGAACTCAAGGAGACCTATATTTGGTTGTATTGGTTAGGTGGCCTTTGGTTACAATCTCTTGTGGTATTCCAGAGATCAACTGAACACTTGCAAGTGCGGTCCCAATACATCTTTCCCATCCTTAAATCAGGTCTTTGAACAGCAGGGCCTTATTGTTTCTCTTCTTGCAGGTATCCCGTTTACAGGCAAGAAGCCTTTTACCGTTTGGGGGGGTCTTGGATCCTCTGGCCAACAACTCCTTGGTAGACTTATAATTCCATTGGTTGATCATCAGAGCTCTCCGCTGTATTATTTATTTTTGCTTAAGTTGCATAGCTTAAGGAGACTTTAGTATTATATTGGATCTGAAATAGAGAATAATCCTTTTCAACAGTTCCTATGTCTATTAGGTCAATTAAAGCAAGTGCAAGTTTTTCCAAATATTTCTTGTGGGAGAGGGATGCATATTCGAGAACAACCACAGAAAGATTGTATCAGAAAACTGATTGAATGGTGAATTTGGGAGGAAGTGGGGGGCGGGAGAGGGAACACTGGGTGTATATTCCGATTAATTAACATATTAATTGAATGTGAGTTCACAGTATCTTATGCACACAGACTCTGGTCTACAGAGTTACATGTCGTTTGGGGACTTAAAAAAGTAATATGTGTGGAGCTTAGACACACATTGGTTTAAAAGGGTTGATAGAAAATGGTAACTGCATCTGAGTTAATTGGGATATAAAATGTTGTTGTCCACACTTTTTATGTGATCTATAAAATCTGTATATAAATAACTTTGGGATTGGCCACTACAGATTTTCTGTATTATTTTTTTGTGTTGCGTACTACAGTATCATCTTGTAAAGCATTCTTCTTTAACCTGTAGGATGATTTAATTAATAAAATTAAGCTTATGCCTCCCAAGGTTAACCAAACATCGTCCCCTTGGCCCATCCAAAACCCCAGCATGGTGAATTGATGAATATACTGTGCGCTTGCCATTTCCATGCCTATGATTATTGCCGTGTAAATACAACTGCATTTTTTGAGACCTCATAGGGAAGGTCCAAGAAAAAGAAAACCGTAAAGTGAAGTAGAGAAGTCAGATGGGGGATGGAGCTCAATGGTAGAGATTGTGATAGTGAATATTGCGCTGGTCAAATACTGTATGTTTTGTTTCGGCAATGTGGGGCAGAGTCTCGAGTGCGGTGTTAGAACGATCAAGACAAAGTCAACCTGCGCTTGTACGGAAAAAGATTTGTATGTTCCAACATGGTCAAAATGTCACCAACTTAGCAGCTGAGAAAGAAAAGATACAGCTTTGCATTGTGTAGGATGGATGTACCAGGAAGTGCCAGCAGAAAGGTTGGCCCATCTGAACATTGAAAGGAAGAAAAGCCTCAGATTGCTACGGACCTCAAACCCCTTGGTGTATCCTACTTGTAACAACTATTTATAATGAGTCCTAATGAAACTTACCTTTTAGGTGTTGCAAGGTTTTAATATGAGAGACTTTCTTACTCCCCCCCATAGAACAAGGAGAAATATGATGATGATAATGTCGTTCTCTAATTCTAAATTGGAGCTAACTGTTATAGAGGTAATCTCTTTTTTTGTCTTTTTACTAAGATCTCAAGCTTTATATCTGAAGTACAATTTCTCAGGCCTTACAGATTATTTTTGGTTATGCTTTCCTTTTGGATGCTTAAGGTGACACAGTTAGCCCATATTAACGAAGGTTTTTGTTTTCTCAAGGTCAGTTGAAGATTTGGTCCTCAGGGGTCACTCAGGGGTTTTTTGTGGGGAGGGGCAGTGGGAGCCCCTGGCTTCTTTAGGCTTTTCATTTACCAGTTTCATCCCCTCCAGGACAAAAATCAGGTCTGGCTAGACCAGGTTTCCCTTTTTGAAGCATTAGCAGACTTTCCTCTTTTTAGACTGGATACTGGCTGAAGTCCCATTAGTGGATCTCCAAGACCACCTGACACAGGAAGACTGGTGACCCACATTTGCAGGACAATTCAAGAGACGCCCCCATGCACAGTCCCCTGAGACTTAGTTGACCTCTGAGGGCAAGGGACAAAGTTATCCCTTAGGTCCCTCCGCCAAATTGGTATGGGTGTTAAGTATGGTCATTAAGCTCCCAGAAAGGCTAAGTTACACCAGCCTGATACATCGTACCTATACTAAATTGTATCTTCTGAAAACAAGCTGTATGTTATTTCCATATCATATTTCTTTTTATTTTATTTTTTATTTTATTTTATTTTTTTGTATGTGTATGAATGTACTGTCTGCATGTAGGTTTGTGTACCCGTGTCGTGCAATGCAGCAGAGGTCAGAAGAGAGTGTCAGATTCCCCTGGAACTGGAGTTAAAGACAGTTCTCAGTCGCCATGTGGGTGCTGGGGATTGAACTGGGTCCTCTGCAAGAGCGGTCAGTGCTCTTAACCGGTAGGCCATCTCTCTAGCCCTCATAGTTCTTGATTTTCATTTTTTCATTTCTCACTTTATGTTACTGTAAATATGTATACATGCCCACCATCATATACCAAAAATCCAAAGTCTGAAAATAAATGGTAGGTTAGTTCTAGAACCTATCTAGGGATCTGCAATATAAGAGCAAGTTGTTTTCAGATCATGAGGAATATAACATTAATGTTGCTCAGTTTGCCTTACAGCTAGGTACTTGGTGCTAGCATCCAGAGATGAGGGATACCATTCATCTTTTGTTTTTCTGGGACTGTGTTACTTCACTTAACATAATATCTTCTAGTTACATCCATTTACCTGCAAAGTTTATAATGTCATCTTTCTTTACCACTGCATAGAACTCCATTGTGTAGATGTACCACATTTTCTCTATGCACTCGTAGGTTGAGGGGCACTTGGGTTGTTTCTAGCTCTTTGCTATTGTGAAGAGAGCTGCAATAAACATGGCTGTACATATATCTCGGCAGTAGGATGAGTCTTGTGTGTATATACCCAGAACTGGTATGGCTGGGTCAGGTGGTAGGCTCATTTTGAGTCTTTTAAGTGTTTTCTACACTGCTTTTCATAAAAGTTGTATGAGTTTGCATTTGATTTTCACTTTTTAAAGAAGTATAAATAGCACAACTCAAATATTAAATTATGGATAACTGACACTTAACCAGGTATTGTGTGTATTTTCCTGGGGAAAAATTAACACCTATCTGTATGAAATGGAAAAACCCAGAGCTGGTTGGGAACCAAAGCCCTCAAAGTTTAAGAAACAGCTCTTTGCTTAACCTCAAGGAATAACTGCTTGCTTAACCATTGCTTGCTTAACCTCAAGGAATAACTGCTTGCTTAACCATTGTTTCTGCTACTGGACTTCCTCACTCATCATTTCCAGTCCTGTAGACCCATTCTTGGTCTTTGGTATGTGGGCAAAGAATTATTTTAATTTTTTATTGAGCTTTTGCATATTTCATATAAAAATTCTTAATCTCCCACCTGTGCCACTCAGCCCCCTCCTGCCAAACCTCATGCATTCCACCAAACATGTAAAGGTTAAGTACTATCCTGTCACAGTCAAGCATTTGTACCCAGATGTCCTTTGGTACAAGTTCATCCATTCAAGTCTAGTCAGCCTATCTAGACATAATAAGTAAGGCCTACCCTTCTTCACCCAGCAATAATAAGTCTCCCACTGTTACTAGGCTAGGGTGGGCCCACTGACCACTTCCCTTCCTTCATTCTGGCACCGTGTGTGGTTCAGTTGGCATGAGTCTAGTGCTCAAAGCCACCACTGCCAAAAGTTCACCTATATGAGCTTCTAGTGGCCTGGAACCCTCTGCTTCCCTAAGTTCATGGACAAACCCTGTTTCTTACAATCATTCCATCCTCTTTTTTGCAATGGTCCTTCATCATAGGTGGGTGAGGTTTAATTTAGGAGTCTAATCCAGGGACAAACACTCTGCAGTGTCTTATTTTCTATAACTCAGTGAGTAGTGGCTTTCTTTATATATGGCACTCTGCTGTATAAGGAAGCTTGGTTGGTGAGGATTGAGGGAGGTACTAGTATTCTTTGTATCACCTATTCTGCTATGTTCCCTGAGCCTTAGGGGTAGAGATTCCTTTCAGTGTAGATAATATCACTCTAGAACTGGGCAACTCTCAGACGTATACTCTCTGTGTTTGACCTACTCTGGAACTGTGCATCAGCCTCCATCAGTTGCAAAAAAAATGCTACTTTGATGAATAGCTTTCTCTTGTATACTTCCTTGTAAATATAAGAATCCATACTTAACATATGGTAAAAAATTTTATTTGTCTAGAGATAACATTTTCTCTAAGATCTATGACCAATGTAAATTTGAGTGTGTTTACAATGCCACAGGAGTCACATTGCTAGGGATTTAAGTGCAATTAGCTATCTATTAATTAATCCCCAGATAGCAGTGCCACTACTGAACCAGTGGAGGTAGTTTGCTATACTAGTCATTGTGGTTATTAGGCTCTAGGGTTGGGTTAGACCATTGATTAATTTTTTCCCTTAGCACCTCTAGAACTATGAGAGCTAGACTTCAGGTAGAAGGCTTCTAGGTCAGTTCCAATTCCATTCTTCTAAGTCTGATGTACAAATATGCCCTATCTTCAACGGTAGGTTCTTACCTTTGAATTTTGGTAGACAAGCAAGAGCTCTGGCAAGAGCCTGTATTAATTTGGGAGTCCCTTGGAATACTCTGATCAACCACTTGAAGGGAGATCTCTACTCTCTAGAACGTTGTTCACAGGTATACACATGCACTAATATTCAGACACCATATGTGTGTTTCTCAGAGGTTTCCTGAACCAACACATTTCTCTCTGGCTTTCCTAGTACCCCAAGCTCCATTCATCTCTTCTCTCCTTTCCTGTCCAACCTCCCCCCCCAATTCAAGGCCCCCGATTATCCCTCCCCTCATATCCATAACACCCACCTCTCACCACCCCCATTGCTAAGTTTCCTCATCCCCATTCCCACGGTCCCCTGCCTGTCCCTCCTTCCTTTCCTCCCAGGTGAAAACTCCCACTTTCCGCACCTCCCCTTGGTTACATTCATTCTCTACTATCTCCCTCTTTTGGACTTTTCTTTCCCTTCCCCTTTGTGTTTCAGTTCCATTTTCCTGGTTCCTGCTGCTACATCAAGATACCTACTCATAAAAAAAAGATACATACTCATATATAAAGGATTGGTGCTGCAATTCACAAATGAGGGAGAACATATGTCACTTGTTTTTCTGAATTCATGTGATTTCGCTAGTTTAACAGTCTCTAGTTCGTTCCATTTAGCTGAAAAATTTGCAATTTTATATTTTCTTACTGATAAATAGAATTCTATTGTGTAAATGTATCACATTTTTATTATCCATTCATTACATTAATTGAGGACATTCAGATTGTTTCCATCTCTTAGCTATTGTGAACAGAGTAGCAACAAATACAGGTGTACAAGTATCTCCACAGAAGGATGAGCACTTTGGGTATATGCCAAGGAGCAATATAACTGGGTTGTATAATAGGTTCATTTTTAGGTTTTTGAGAGTTCTCCACTCTGCTGTCCGTAGTGGCTGCAAAAGTTTGCATTCCCATCAGCAGTGAAGTGGTGAATGAGCATTCCTTGTGGGCAAGGAATTTTGAACATCCAATGATGTTAGGAGTCTGGAATAATGCTGAATTGCCGATAAATATTGTAAGAAATTTTAGATTATGGCTTCAACTTTTGAGATTACTCTCCTGAGTCTCTGACACATGAATTAAAGTTCTGATTTTCCACTCTGTCCTTGGTACTTGTCTTTGGCATGGTGAGTTCTCCTAACATATTGTTTCCCTGACCAGAAGATCCACTGTACCTTTAGACAAGGTGGCCTTTTGAGCCACTGAAGGCTGTGCACTTTATACTCCCAAGTCTCTACCAGCATGAATTAAAGATTTTTCTGATTCTTCACTATGTCATTTGTGCTTGTCTTTGGTGTGATTTCCTATATAATTTACATTCCAGATACAACAGAGATGACAGACCAGAAAAATATTTCTAACAAATCAATTCTACCTTAGTGAACCACCATTGAGTCTATTGGGGTGAGTTACTGGATTACATGTGAAGGGCTATTTATAAAAGCATGGCTGATCGAAAGCTGCTGTATCACTAGAAATGTCACCATAGCATGCGTGAAAACAGGAAAGTTTGTTGCTGGAGCTCCCCTCTACTACTGCAGGCATCATGGCCAGTCATAATCTCTTCTCCCTAGGAATTCTTACTGCTCATATAATCTTATGGAGTGGTCTTTTGAATCTTGTGACTTTATGAACTTTTTTCGATAAAATAATTTTATTTATGTTGTGTGTATTTCATACATCATTTTTCAGTCTAATTTAGACACATTTTCCTTTCCCTACCCCCCCCACCCCAGTTCATGCATTCTTCCATACATGTCCTGCATCTTTCTCTCAGTCTTTTTAAAATTTTTCTCTGCAGAAGTTTATTGTTTGGGACAGAATTTAACTCTATCAGTCAGTTCTTTGACCCAGTCCTTATGTTGCTGTTGTTCCCTCCCATTTGTATTCCTCCAAAATATGCCTATATAAATGTCACACATGCACAAAAATTATGACCTCTGAAAATAAACTGTATGTTAATTCCAAAATATGCTTAAGAATTCACATTTTCCCCTCTAATATTATATTAATCTAAAATATGAATACATACCTTCCACACGTATATGGTAATTACAATGTCTGAAAATAAATATAACTTAATTCTAGAGACATCACGAACTTTTTGAGCCTTGTATGTTTGCTTTACTTCCTGAGTGTTTTGAGTCTCCACACTCTTTCAAGAAGAGAATGTTTCTATTCCAAAGAAATAGCTTCATGATATCAATTTACTATTTTCCAAAGTCAATGTGGTTGCTTTCCACATTTCATAATTTGTAAAAATATTATAGTTGGTTTATTGAGCTCAAGAAAACATATTTTTCATATGTGTGTTAAAATTGCACTGGATATATAACATAATGGGGAAATATTGACAGGTTTACAATATTAAAAGTTCACATTCATAAACACATTATCTGACTGTTGGGTAATTTATTAATGACCCCAATTTATCAGTGCTAGTTCTACCCATGTGCTTTGATGTGTGGCTTCATAGATCCTCTCAGTTCAAAGGTAATATGTACTTCAGGAGCCTTGGATTCTGGGACAGATTTGGAAACTAATTCAGTCAGTGTGGCATTATCAAAGGTGAAATAAGGATAGGTGTTTGAAAATTTTAGCACATCCATTCCTCCTGTTCTTGGTCCTCTGCCAAAGCCAGAAGGGCAGACAGTTAGAAGACATCAAGTTTATGGTCCTAGTCCCTCACACAAACCATGTGACTGTCAGTTTATCCCCATCCTTGTGGGGAGCTAAATAAACAGAATTGTCCACTCAAGTGCAGAAATATTTTGTGTCAAGCCACTGAGTTTGAAAGTAGACTGTTGCTTGGCATTATTGAAGAAAAAGAAAATTGATTTTTTATTCTGAAGAACTCAGAAAAGCAGACATGTCTGATGGAAGTATTTCAAGTGGCTGTACTGAAAGAGGGCTGCTAGGCTGGATAAGGATATTATCATTATCCTACTAAGGGGATAAATAGTTTTCCCTTCTTAGCATGTCTTCACGTGACCCAGCTTTTCTGGGCGATAAGCTCTTGGCCAGGTGATTGAAGGTCTGGCTGGATTCACTTTTCAAAGCAGGAGACTCTTTTGGGAGTAGCTTGGAATGTCAAATCCCCACTCAGAGCCAGAAGCAGAGCTTAATTAGAATGGTCATTTTGGGGGACAAAAAGAATAGTTTTTCCTTAAGAGCATTCAGTAAAGCCCAGATATCTCCATTTGTGTATAACAACTTAAATCTTAAGGAGCACCTGCATTTCTTCTGTTTTCAGACAAACAGGAGGGAAGGATCCATCCTCACTGCGTTCAAGCCTGGTAATAATATTAAGTCTAGCTATGTAACAGAGAAAACTATTCTTAAAGTAAGCAGTACCAGTCCCTGGCTTGGGTCCTGCAGTAAATAAAAAATAAAAACTGAAATAAGTACAAACCATTCATTATTACTGTGTTCACGACTTACAGACACAATGTGAAGAGCCATTTTACACTACATTTGCCTTAACTTCCCTTCCATGATGGACTGCACTCTCAAACTGTGAGCCAAAATAGAGCTCTCTTTCCCTAAATTGCTTTGTCCATGTACTTTATCACAGTCATAGGAAAAATAACTGATATTTGCATTTAATTATTTCTCTACTTCTGTATGTAAAGATCCTGGTGTTTTGTGGTTGTTGTTGTTGTTGTTGTTGTTTATGTGGGGGGTAGGTGGGTGGGTGGTGTGTGTATGGAGAATTAACATGAAGCTGGAAACTTAAGTGTTAATTTTAGAAACCCATTGTAGTAGAATATAACTAGTTTTCCTTTTGCTTGCTGAAGGGGAAATGAAAAAGGAAATGGAAAAAAGGAATTGATATATTATGTAACTACAAATAAAGTAATTCTGTGAAAGAGCAGTGAGCCTGATAGGTACAAGCCTTGAAAGAGGAGTTTGAGGAATGCAGGCATAATGGCTGCTGGCAGAATAGAGTTTGGGAATAACAATTCTTTGTCTTTCTATAATTAATGCCTTCTTTAATGAGCTTTTATTATTTAGTGGGATTGAATAACATACCATACAATGCATAAAAGCCATTCATAAAAGAAAATCTCAAAGCAGAACATAATGTTAGACTTTCAGTAAACAAAACAGGTTAAAGAGATTGAATGAAAACGAAATGTGAAATCCCAAAGCACTCAGACGAGAGTAGATAAATCTTCAGTCTTCAAACATCCCACTCTTGTGCTTTTAAAATTCTAAACTATTATAAAAAACATGTTGGGACTGGAAGGCACTCACTATCTACAAAATAATAGCCGAAGGAAAACTCCATTTACATGCTTGCTTCACTTTCAAAAGTGGGAATACAGAAGAACATCTCCATTGGTCCCTTCCCCTTATCTCCTAATGCTAGAAAATCCTGGAATATAAGGTGCTTTAAAATAGTTTGCATGAAGATATGTAAAGAACTATTTGATGCCTGAAACATTATAGATTAAGAACCAGTATTTGAAACACATTTGCTAAATAATTCTACTAGTGGACTTTTTTCAAAAAAGACTTAGAATCATGGGATTCTAAACTCACTTACCTAAATGACTAGTTCCTTGAATTTGCATTTTACATTATTTTAGCGATAAAACTATTGAGGGAAAAAATATATTGGTATTCGGCACTTTGGTTCATACTTCCCTTCCCTTTTGCTTTCTTCCACCTAACCTCCACTCCCTTACCCTGACAACAAAAACACTTCAGCTGGAATACCATTTGAGAAAGGGTGAGCTAATCTGTGGATTGATCACAGGTTTCTTGAATCCAATACACAGAACAATGTTACAGCAGCAAATCCCCTGAAAACTGGACTGTAGGAAGATCAATCACCAAGACATAGGACCACCCCCAGTAAGGCAGGTTCCCAGTGAGTCATGCTGAAGAGATGAGAGGAATATCTAGTGTATTCATGAGATGGTGAAGTTTCCCTGCCTGGGATCCCAGTCCATTAGTGCATATTGGTGGACCTGTCCATCACAGACATAGGTTCTTCCTAAGACTGTCTGCTTTTCTGAATTCCTCATAAAAGAGCAACCTCTCCTCTTCTTTCTTATATCACTTGTCTATCCATGCATTTCTTAACACTTTGGGCTGTCTTAACATTTTGTGTTGCTTTACTTTTTTCTCTAAAGCTCCATTCCCTCCTTCCCTTATGTAGCTGCTAGTCCACCACATAGTGTCTCTTTGACCTCCATGTGGGCTCTAATCAGCATAGCTTTATGGCTATGTTCCTATTCCTCTCCATTCCCCTCTTTAAGGCACCTGCTGAGGTTTACATTTTCCCTGCTCTTAGGATTCTATATGGTAATAAAATTGTATTCAAGCTTCCATTTGAGTCCTTTCCTAAATTCTTTTATGAATGAGAGTAAGGACCCTAGGTGAAACCATGTCTCACTCCTATATCAAAACTTAGCCTGGTCTCTAGAGTGAGTTCCAGGACAGCTGGGGCCACAGAGAGACCCTGTCTCAAAAATACCAAAAAAAAAAAAGAAAAAAAAAACCCGAAAAAAAAAACTTACTTAGTGAATAAATACAACCTTTTTTTCCGTGTTGATTTCAGATAAGATTCCTTAACTTGTCTTGAAAAGCAATAAACTAAAATATACAATTTTATACATATATTTATGTCATGGCTTTTAATGATTTAAATATTATACCATTTAATAGTTGTAGTTAGCTTGCTAGACACTATCTAATTTTATAAATATTTACTGGAGTTTGTATTCAAACCTAACACATGAATCTGATCACTTATCTTCCTGAAATTTCATTAAAATGTGAGTAAAAACAGAAAATAAATGAATAATAATAAAGCAAAGAAAAGTTTACCATGAACAATAATTTCCAGATTTGAGGAAGATGAATGTTGTAAAATTTGTTACCAAGGGAAATCTAATTTAAACTAAGTGGTAGTAAAGTTCATCTACCCAAGAAACATCTGGAGCATCACAAAACAGTGGAGAGTTAGGGCAAAAGGACAAAGGAAGTTAGGTTAAGGCTGAAACTGGATGGAGGAATACACTTGTTAACAGCTATAGCAGAATTTGTCCATTTCTCTGTAACCAACCTTTCTTATGTCTCCATCAATGTATTTGAAAAATGTCTTGGGGCTGGAGAGATGGCTCAGCAATTCAGAGCACTGACTGCTTTTGCAGAGAACCCAGGTTCAATTCCCAGCACCTGCATGGTGGCTAAGAACCATCTTTAACTCCAGTCCCATGGGAATCCAACACCCTCTCCTGACCTCTGCAGCATTGCATGAAAAGGGTGCAGCAACCTACATGCAGACAGTACACTCATACACGTTAAAAAAAATGTCCTGGTTTATGGCTTTCTTTGTTCTGTTACTACAAAAACTTCATGAAGCTCTTACCACATTGGAACATGAAAGTTGAGATATCCTAAATCCATGCTTCTGGGCTATGGTCACGTCCCTTTGAGATGAGAGTTGTGTTTGCACACTGATACAACTTTCATTCTTTTTGTCTGTTTCTAATGCATCATGGACTCTCCAGCTTCGGTGATTTAGACAGTTCCCTAATGCCCAACAACATTGGAATGGATCAGTTCTGTTAGGAACTCTAAGAATCATTATGACTGAAGTTAAGTAAAGTGTAAACTGAACTTTCACAAACTTTTATTTTTGATTATTGTGTTCCATGAGGAGAAAAATAAACAACTTCTCCAATTCTGTCACTTTCCTCCCACATTCTCTTTAAGGTTTCAGTTCATACAAATGTTGAAGGCTGCCTTGTGAAGTTGGAATCCTGTCACTGCAATTTCTTGGTGAAGTTTGAGTGTATGAGTCAATCTTATTATGACAATCACATAGTTGAGCAAAAAGTTGCCTTTGAGACCCATAAATCTAAGAGGCTGGGCTCCTGCTTCCTTCTAAAATTCTTTTATTAACATTTTTTTCTTTCTTTTTAAAATATTTTGTATATTTTTAAAAAGTGTTTTAAGAATTTCGTTTATGTTTCAAACTGAAGATTCAAACTTGAGCACATACAATTTCAGCTGCCTCATATTTGACAAGGGGGCCAAGAAGACTCAATGGAGGAAAGACAGCATCTTCAGCAAATGGTGTTGGCAAAACTAGATCATCACATGTAGATGAATAAAGTTAAACCCCTACCTCCCGCCCTGTATAAGAGTCAACTTCAGATGGATCAAAGACCTCAACGAGAAACCTAAAACTCTGAAGGTGAGAGAAGAAAAAGTTGTCAGCAGCCTACAAGACGTAGGCATAGGAAAAGACTTCCTAAATCAGACAGCAGCTGCATAAGAATTAAGGTTAACAATTGACAAATGGGACCTCATTAAACTGAAAAGCTTCTCTACATCAAATAAACAATCAAGGAAGTGAAGAGAAAACCCACAGAGTGGGAGGAAACCTTCACTACAGATACATCTGACAAAGCATTGATTTCCAGAATATATAAACTACTCAGAAAACAAAGATGAAAGAAAACAAATGAATCACTCAAAAGATGGAGCAAAGAGCTGAACAGTGACTTCACAAGTGAGGAATTAGAGATGGCTGAGAAACATCTTAAAAAATGTTCAATGTCACTAATAATTAAGGAAATGCAAATTAAAACCACTTTAAGATATCATCACACTCCTTTAAGACTGGCTAGGATCAAGAAAACAAATGACACAAAGTACTGGAGAGGTTGGGGGGAAAGGAGAACACTCATCCACTGCTGGTGGGAATGTAAACTTGTACAGCCACTATGGAAAGCCATGTGGAAAACCCTTGGAAGACTCAAAATGAGCTTACCACCTGACCCAGTCATACCACTCCTGGGTATTTACCCACAAGACTCATCTTACTACAGAGATACATGCACAGCCATGTTTTTGCAGCTCTCTTCACAATAGCAAAAAGTAGGAACCAACCCAAGTGCCCCTCAAATGATGAGTGGATAGAGAAAATGTGGTACATCTACACAATGGAGTTCTATGCAGCAGTAAAGAAAGATAACACGGGGCTGGAGAGATGGCCTAGCGGTTAAAAGCACCGACCACTGTTACAGAGGACCCGGGTTCGATCCCCAGCACCCACATGGTGGCTGAGAACCGTCCGTAACTCCAATTCCAGGAGAATTCCAGTTTCAGGGGAATCCGAGACCCTCTTCTGACCTCCGTGGCATTGCACGATGCGGGTGCACAGACTTGCATGCAGACAGTACATTCATACACATACAGAAATAAATAAAATTTAAAAAAATTAAAAAAAAAGAAAGATAACACCATGAACTTTGCAGGTAAATGGATGGAATTAGAAGATACTATGTTAAGTGAAGTAACACAGTCCCAGAAAAACAATGAGCATAAGTATTTCTTGTGCAAGGCTCCTTGAGCTTTTGTCCAAGTAGTTGGAAGTGATGCATATTGGAAAGAACAACAACAATACCTACAAAAAGACTGCCTTACTGAAACAGTGAACTTCTGCTCAAAACAGTCAACTTCTGCATCAAGAATTTTGAGAAAGACTGAGAAAAAGATGAAAAACATGTTTGGTAGAATGCATTAGCTTTAGTGGGGTGGGGGTTTAGGGAGGGGGACAAGGGTTTAGATTTGATTTGTAACATAAATCTTCCTGTAAATACATATATATATATATATATAATATATATTATTAAAAGAGACAAACAAACAAAAAATATGAATTTCTTTATGATTATTGAATGTTCATTCTCCATCCCAGCCTTCCCCATCCCCGTGCCCTCTCCTCCCCCCTCCTTCCTCCTCCCCCCCCCCGCCGCCCCGCTCCCCCCCCCCGTTCCCCTCCCCCGCTCCACCCCCCCCGTCGCTTTCCCGCGCCTCAATTTCTTGTCCTTGTCTTTGATTTTTATTATTACAAGTGCATACATACATTGAGAGCTGCCCTCTTGGTCTTAGATCACCTCTCAGGGTTCTAGTCCCTGGAGAAAACTGATTATCCTTCCCTTAGCAACCATTGGTTGCCAGTAAATGTTCATCTTGAAGTGGGACCCTGTGAAATTTCTATCATTGGAGTTGCAAGTGTACTGGTATTGTCATTAAGGAACATTTAATTTCTAAGTGCTCTTCCCAGATCAGTGTGTTGTTCTGGAATATTGTTTAGAGATAAAAAAATGAAACAAAATAAATAGAGCCTCACTTTTCATAGTGTGAAGTAAGAACATCACCCAAGAGGAGCGGGTAACTGGGAAACTATTTTCTGGAGAAGGGTAGGTGACTGTAAAGGTTCCCAGAGGTGATGTTCTGTTCTTGACCTGGTTTTATGGTGTGCTTTGATTCTGGCATGCATGGTTTTATAGTCTATGTTTAGATTAAAAATTATTTATGTATATACTCATTTTTGTGGCTGCCTGTGAAGGACAGAAAAGGGTGTTGAATACTCTAGAAATGGAGTGATAAGCAGTTGTGAATTTCCAAATCTGCCTGCTAGAAACCGAACTCAGTTCCTCTGGAAGAGTAGCAAGCACTCATACTCACTAAGCTGTCACTCCTGCCCACTTTAAATTCCTTCTAAACATTTGCTCCTCCCTAACATTTGATATCATCTTGGTCCATACCACCAAATGTGTCTGATAAAAATACTACACAAATAAAACAAAATAACACAAAGCAAAACAAAAATAGAATAAATAAAAAAAAAACCTTTTTAAAAGCTAACTATGTTCCTTGCGGTTCTCATCCTCAGCCTTTCACCACTGTGCTATCCCCACAGCCCTAGCACTTGGGAGGCAGAGGCAGGCGGATCTTTGTGAGTTCAAGGCCAGCCTGGTCTATAGAGTGAGTTCCAGGACAGCTGGGACTACAGGGAGACCCTGTCTCGAAAAGACCAAAAAAAAAAAAGCTAACTATGAAGTTATCATGATACTTTTGTATCTATGTTACATTTGAGTATATAGCCCCTCACCTTAACACTTTCTAGAATGTGATGTTTAAACGTAGTACAGCTCTCAAAGTTTCTACCCTCAACAAATTGATGGCTGTTCTTAACATTGGAAGAGTCAAAAGCAGTCCTATTGCAGTGTAGCTGCAAGAATTTTGGAACAGCATACTGTGGTAGGAATGGAATGTAGACAGTAGACCCACCTCCTCCACCAGTTCTTCAGAGACCATGAATGCTAAGAGTATCTTGCTCCAGAGCAGGTCAGGGATCTGCTACTTGAAGTCCTTTTCAAGTCTTTGCCTGCCTTATCTTATATTCCCAATGTGGCAAAAATTGGTGGCAAAGGAACTAGATAAATCACTGTTCTTCTGTTCATGTTGCTATGCCTACATGTGAAAAACATTGACTCTAATACATCATCATGGAGTAAGGTTAATATTTGGAGCGTAAAGCTAAAAAATATATTCTGTGAATGGTGTTGAATTAGCATTCTCTTCTGCAGTAAAGCTACACATTCTGGCACACCATGCTTGTTTGAGTGTTAGCACATCTGTCACAAAGTACAGAGATTTTAAAATTTAGTCATCTTGGTACACATATCATCAATTATTTCTTTAACTACTAAGTAATATTCCATTCTATAGCATTACTACATTGTCTGTATAAAATCATCTCTTGATGATCCTGTGGCTTGTTCCATATTTCAGGCATTACAAAGAAAACTATACATTATGTAAATATTTGTATAAATATGCATTACCATTCCTCTTGTATAAATGCTTTGTAGAACAGTTGCTTGCTTTGATAAGCACATAGTCAACTGTCATGTCTTTGTACAATTCCATAATCTCCCTAGTAATAGATGAAATATGTGGTTATATTCTTAACAACGGTTAATGTACTCCTACTTTTCATTTTATCTCCCTTAGTGTTAACATTCAGAGTCCATCATAAGATTGAAGGTATTTCTTCTGGACAAAATATATTTCCAGGAAACCTGTTAAGAATGGCCTTTCACTGTCTACAATTTGTTCCAAGGGATCAGTTTCATCAGTGGGAGAAAAGGGATATTTTAACATGAGGAAAAGGTGTAGCAAAAAAAACCCGTGTTCCTTTTTATATACCCACCTCTTTGAACAAAATCACCAGTCAGCGATCACAACGCAGGCCCCAGATACTTGAAGGATAAGGCCTTTAATGCCCACTATGCTTTCCTCAAGCTGTATACAAGGAATTCCAGATAGCATACACAGCTGTCTCTTGTAGGGCTGACAGAGTATGTGTGGACTTGTTTCTCTCCTGTGTTGAATTGATTGAAACTAGCTGTCAGTTACAATCTAAACATTCCCCTGACACTCATCTGCCTTCAACACACTGCAGTTCCAAAATAGTTAATCAAAAATGATTTTTCCAATGCAAAGTTTTCAGGTAGAAAACAGACTTTGGGACCTTCTTACTTCAACCACTTCCTAGCATCTTCTCTCCAAAACATCTTTAATAGTTGTTTCCCATTTATGATTTTATTTTACTTTATTTATTTCTGTATGTGTATGAATGTACCATCTGTTAATCCTAGCACTTGGGAGACAGAGGCAGACGGATCTTTGTGAGTTCAAGGCCAGCCTGGTCTACAGAGTGAGTTCCAGTACAGCTGGGGCTACAGGGAGACCCTGTCTCGAAAAGACCAAAAACAAACAAACAGAAAAAAGAATGTACTGTCTGCATGCAAGTTTGTGCACCCGTGTCGTGCAATGCCGCGGAGGTCAGAAGAGGGTGTTGGATTCCCCTGGAACTGGAGTTCTCCTGGAATTGGAGTTTCAGACGGTTCTCGGTCGCCATGTGTGTGTTGGGGATCGAACCCGGGTCCTCTGCAAGAGCAGTCGGTGCTCTTAACCACTAAGCTATCTCTCCAGACCCCCTATTTATGTTTTAATGGTTTAACCTTAAATATATAAATATAGTAGACTATGGTAGCCCATGACTATTATCCCAGCAGCCAATGTATGAGACAGGTAAATCATAAGTTGCAAACTAATCTGGGCTGTATTCCAAGACCCTGTATCACTATATATATATATGAGCCATTGGCTCAATCTTACAGCTATAAAATATATGTGGTCGTGAGTGTATATAGCTGTATGTTGTTCTGGTGTGTGTAAATTAGAGTTTATACAGTCTGCAGATAGAGTCAACTAGTAAATGGCAGGCTTTGTTCAGAGTCTTGCATCTTGCATGCTAATTTAATTAGCTCTTATCTTGGTGGTTTGGATGATCAATAATTAGAAGAATTTTGACAAAACCATTTGAGCAAAGGAACAGTAGTATTTTCTACTATGGAGAACTTTCAAATCTCTGGAATGTGAAATATGGAAATGCCTAATTAATTATGAGCAATTTAAAGATGTTAGGTGGATAGGAAAGCCTGCAAAGTGCAGTCCAGTGGTTATGCTAAGAAATGAGAACATGCCCTCAGCCTTGAACATAAACTCCCATGAGAAGGAAGTTAATTGTCTGTAATAGCTGTGAAAGACCCCGGCACTTCAAATCTGGGAATGTCTGCCAGTGTTCCTGCGTTGCCCTTGCTGAGGCTCAGCCCAAGGACAAATAAAGCTATTTTGAGATCACTGCTCAACTTTTCCCCCTGTCCCTGGATAAGAAAAGGTTTGCTTTCTGCAAGTGCTTATGACTAGGCTCTGAATTAAGAACTTGTAAACAAAATTTTAATTTTCCCTATCATAATTCATTTTCCAAGTTGAAATGCAAAATAGGAGTTGGAAAAATCTCTTGTTATGATATGCAATATGAGATCTAAAATGAATAACATCAAGAATGTAGAAATTAGTCAAACACCAATTTGTGATCATAATTAAATCACATTAAAAATGGATACTTTCATTAATCTGGGGTATTGATATGATAGAAATTAGATAATTCCATTTATTAAGTGGTTACTGTTCACATTATGTAAAGATAAAGTAGACGTTAATATGATGCCAGGGGAATAGCTTAGCTTCAGGAGAACTGTACAAACCCAAAGTGAGGCAGTTCCAGTTTACTCTGTGAAAGAATCCCCTGTGGAATGCTGTCAACAAGCTCTCTAGTCAAGTAAAAAGTTTCAGATTAATTGGAAGCAAAACATCAGGACCTTGCTAATTTTATTAAGAAATGAGTATTTGATAGAAAAAAGTCAGTTTGAATGATACTCTCTATAAAAATAGCTCTATTTAGGACAAAAAAAAAAGAGATGATAACAAAGGAAGGCAGTCTATAGCTGGAAGTTCGTGGCTGACATTGCCGTTGCACCGTATTTTGCAGTTGAATCCCTTCCCTTCTTTCCCCTCCCTGTTAGCTCTCCTTCTCTAGTCACTCCTTTCACCTCAGCAGTATGGCAGGTAACTGCGTCAGCTCCCACAAATGCTGTGTGCGGCGTGTTTAACTGAGACAGCACTATTCAGTAGTGTATTGATGCTGACACAGATTTCAGGAAGAACTACTTCACCTGGGAATACCTCTGATCACTTAACCACTGAAGCCAGCATTGCTGATACAGAGACAGCAGCCTGCAATTACTGAAAACTGAACCATAATCCACTGTCAGAGTTCCACAGCAGTAAAGTTGGGCATTTCAAGGACAGTTTTGAGAATTTCAGTTCACCAAATCATGGGGAAGACAGACGAGCTGCCTCACAGAGCATCTCACCCAGCTTCTGGATGATCTTACTCTTACTTTTATTATGTAAGATAAATGTAACAATCAGCAACATACATATCTCCACATATTTACAGACAAAAATACCATCCATCACATTTGAGATTCTGTTTTTCTGTTTCAGAATCAATCAAAATGTGGTACCCCAAACAAGGATTAAAAAGATTCATGTGAGGACACTTTTAAAAAAATCTCCTGCTTTGGCTCCTAATTTCACATTAGTTTCTATCAAGTCGGCCACACTGAAGTATTTTTATCTGCAGTAATAACAAAACAATAATGATAATATATCTGGGGATATTAAGCAAATAGTATTTCATTTGAATCTCGCATTTAAATATTACAGCAATATAATTTATATGATTTTCATATAACTTTGTGATATTAAGGTGAACAGACTATGTTCAGACTCTCTTTTCACAGGTCCTCTCCCTTCTTCATCTCAACAGTGTGATCTGAGAAAACATCAAACCCCAATATTAATTTAAATCATTTGATTTTAGTCCTTTGAATTCACCTTTTAAGGCATTCTAGACTGACCTCACAATCCTCCAGCCTCAGCTTCCTGAGCCCTGGGATTATAGGACTATACCACTACTCTCAGCCTCAAAGAAAATTTTAATTTAAACTTAAAGATTGATCTGCCCAAGAACCACACTATCTATATAATTTATACTACTGAAGATAATTTCATAGAAGTATTAAAAATGAAACAAGTATATTGATAATGTGTGGTTTTATTTTCAAAAATTAATAAATTTAAATCAAGTTTATGAAAACTATTATACACTGGGATGTTTCATTTCAATCCAATAAAAATTGACTAACTTCTCTTATATTTCAGGTATGGTAGAAATCAGAAATTAATGGTGATGATAGCTAAGAATTTCACTCAGCATGGTACCAGTCTTCTTGTGGATAAAAATGCAGAAATCATTGGGAATGCAGTCTGGTAATGAAAAAAGGAAGGTCATCACCTTAGTGTGAGTAAGAAGGGAGATGTTTGTAGAATAGCCATTATTAGGATTCTGTGTGAGAAATACAGTGACTCTGTAAGGTTCTTTCCAGAATCCCCTCCCTTTTCTGTCTTCTTTTATATATTTATAGAGACATTAGGATGGGATACATCAAATGAGGCTGAACAAAGTGAGATCCGAAATGATGTAAGTGTGATCTGGAAGAGTACAAGGCACAACTTTGTCCAAAAACAGAAAAAGAGAACCTGGAAATAAATAATTAAAGGTATAATTTATGTGGAAACAGAATTATAAATACTTCCATTGAAGATGAAATATTAGGATGGGAGATATAAGTTATAATATGAACTTGCCTGTTTTCATAAATTGACAAGCTTAACAGAATACAGTGGGAATTTTTTTTTATGTTCTCAACATTATCATAAATATGCCATTCAAATAGTACTAGTATTTCAATAATACTCAAACATTGGCAAAAATTTGAAACTGTTCCACAAAATAAAGTCCATGTAAAATATAATAAACTGAAACGATATTTTAGAATTTAGAATAAAACATGAATTGTATTTATATTCCAGATTTCAAATATACTTATTTGCATATATTTTTTAAGAGAATGCTACTTTGCTTATGTTATTTTGATGTTTTTTTTTTTAATGTGGCCACAGCAAAAGCTGCCTGAGAAACACCACTGGAGCTTGAACATGCATGTTTACAGTCATAATTTCCCATCCCTCAACAAATCCACAGAACTTTACTACATGAAAGTCTTCCAGAGCCAGAGAGATGGCTCAGTGACTATAAGGGCTTGCTTTCTGCCAAGTCTGATGTCTCCTGTTCCCCAAAAAACGTGGTAAAAGAAAATAACTTCAAGCTGTCCTTTGCCTGCCTCACACTGTGAAATGCATATGCACACAACATACATAAGTAAATCAATAAATGTTTAAATTTTTGTGTTAATAGCAGGTGAATAAAAGTCATCCAGAAAAAAATATATATAAAGAGAAATTCTATTTAGCCAAAGATAGCAAAGAATACATGTAGCAAATTTATGAGAAGAAAAATATGATTTTGACACTGTTGTCTATAAAGTATGGGCTTTCTAGGAGGAAAGATCAGTTCACCAACACAGAACGGAGGTGAGTTGCAGACGTTAAGTAAATCAAAGAGATGCTTCTACTTGATGTCATCAATGCTTTGCAGGAGCTGTGTGTCTCACCATGCAGGAAGACTGGGATTTAAGGAATATGGTCTTTGAAAAACAATATAAAGTGGTAATAGATGAGAATTAGAGAAAGGAAATTGTATGTTGAAGAAGAATAATTGTGTAACACTGCTTCTCACTGTAAAAGGTTAAAATAAGTATGAAAGTATGCTAATTAATCAGATTGTAGGGTTTGTATAAAACAATATTTAGTTGTTAGGTAGTTGGTAACAGGCATCATTGGTTGCATTTCTCTGGACTACAAGTTTTCATTAGCTTCATGGGATAAGAAATACAATTATATAAAAAAATCTTGAAACACAGTGTTTAGAACATGAGTACATGGAAATCAAGATATGTAGTGTCTGGAATTAAACCCAAAAGAAAAGAACATAGTCTAAAATACAGTAAGGTATGGGGGTGGGCTGGAGAGATGGCTCAATGATGAAGAGCACCAGCTGCTCTACCAGAGGATGGAGGTTTGATTCCCAGCACCCACATGGTGGCTAAAATCTATAAAAATAATAAATTAAGTCTTTAAAATACAGTGGAGGATTGGGATGTACAATAATCTAGGCAGGTGTGGAAGTAAAAAAAAATTCTCAAAGTTTCAGAATGTGAACAAGAAAAAGAATATCATCAGAGATAATTTCAAAGAATAAAATCCAACAACATACAGTATCCCCTATTAATAGGGTAACTGATCACCCCAAAGGAGCTGCCATAAGTAAACAATGCTGAATTATTCTTTGGTTGATTTTTCAAACAGGGGTCACACTTGATATTACCTAGCTTATGAAATAGATCATTTTCCAAGAAGTTGAGCCTTGTCCCAATCAAATTCTGTCTTATCATTTAAAGCATGCTCTAAGAAATTTGTGTTGGCAGTGATAATTGTTCCCATGTGGTACAGATAATCAATTAAAAACCTTATCAACTAAGATACCAAAAATAGGGAATGGAGATTGCTTACAAGTTAAGAACATTTGCTGCTCTTGCAGAAGACGTGGGTTGGAATCAAAGCACCCACACAGTAGCTAGCACCTGTTCATAACTCCAGTTCTAGGGAATCCAATGACTTCTTCTGTCCTTCCCAAGTACTGTATGACATGGGTACATTTACATACATGCACACTTATACATATATAATAAAATTAAATGAATACAAAATTTATAAAAATAATACCAAAATAAGGCATATTCACAACTAAATTAGAAATGGGAGGAAATGAATCCTGCATCTATGATTTTGTGTTCCTGCACTTTGTACGGCATAATAGATCCAAATATCTTTTGAATTTCATTTATTTTTTTTTTTAATTTTTTAAAATTTATTTCTGTATGTGTATGAATGTATGTCTGCATGCAAGTCTGTGCACCCGTGTCGTGCAATGCCACAGAGGTCAGAAGAGGGTGTCGGACTCCCCTGGAACTGGAGTTCTCCTGGAATTGGAGTTTCAGACGGTTCTCGGCAGCCATGTGGGTGCTGGGGATTGAACCCGGGTCCTCTGTAAGAGCGGTCGGTGCTCTTAACTGCTAGGCCATCTCTCCAGCCCCGAATTTCATTTATTTTTATATTATGTGTAAGACTGATTTGTCTGCATGTATGTAAGTGCAACAGTGTCTTGCAATGCAGTAGAATCCAGAAGAAGGTGTCAGAACCCTTAGAATAGGCGTTACGGACAGTTCTTAGCCACATGTATGTGCTGGGAATCTCTGCAAGTACAGCCAGAGCTCTAAACTGCTAACCCATCTATTGAGCCTCATGAATCATCTTCTTAAAGTTATGTCTAGGTAAGTCTGATCTAACACACTATTTAGACGAAGCTTGCTAGGAAACACTAAAATATATTTAAAATTGTGGCATGAGAATAAAATTGGAAAGAATTGCACAAAATTTTTGTTTGATTATTGCTTCTCTTTCCTGGCTTGCTGCTTTGTGGTACAGTCATATTTTGAAGATTTGAAAAAGAAAATCTCTGCACTTGTGTGTTGTAATAAAAAGAAACAAGAGGTATTTCTTGTTTCATAAATGAATACTAAGCTATAGCTCTATCTTTAGATGTTGTGAAATATGATAAGAACTTAAGTGAAACAAGGATTTCTTGAAAGACGCTTATAAAATGTAGGCTTTTTAATTTATTTTTTATTTTTTTTTATTTTGGTCTTTTCGAGACAGGGTCTCCCTGTGGCCCCAGCTGTCCTCGAACTAGCTCTGTAGACCAGGCTGGCCTTGAACTCACAAAGATCTGCCTGCCTCTGCCTCCCAAGTGCTAGGATTAAAGGCGTGCACCACCACACCCAGCTTGGCTTTTTTATAGAAACAAGTTAAAGGTGAGAGTTTATTTGTTATTTTTCTTGTGAAAATGCTCTTATTTCTACCATATGCCTGTAATGTGCTAATGAGTATTTACCATTAATAGTTTAAGAACCAAGGGATTAAGAAAGGGAGTAGGTCATTTACAACACATGAACTCTCCAAATGACTCAGTAGGAAGGTTCACACCTTTCTCCAGTATGAAGTTATTTTTAAATGTACAGGGACTAGTGTTGAGTTGGGTAGCATCCTGCTTATAATTAGATGATCTGTGAAACAAATTGGATATGTGTTAACCCTAAGGCAGAATTCATGTTTAGTTATCCATTTGAATAATTATGTTAAAAAGATTTGCATATAAAATTATTCCATGATACCTTCTTCCCTTAAGGCAGTATCATTCTTAGGAAATAAAAAAAATACCATCTTGACAATAAAATTCCAACATTGCTTACAACAAAAATATCTACTATTTATTTTTATTCAATTGTATCATATTACTAATTAATATCAGAATCTATTAATTTCTAACTTTATATATTTAATTCAATGGGTTAATATATTTATCATGTTTATGGAAAGACCATTCAGAAACTTGTTGTTTCCAAAAAATGTTGTTTCCAAAAAAAAGTATTTTATGTATGAGTGTTTGGCCTCCATGTATTTCAGTGTACCACTAATGAGCAGTGTGATGGAGGCCAGAAGAAAGCATCAAATCCCCTAAGACTGAATTTACTGATGGATGCTAGCCACCATGTGATAACTGAGAACCAAAACTGGGTCCTTTGCTAAAGCAACCAATTCTCTTAAACGCTGAGACATTTCTTCATCCCCAAGTTCTATTTTTTGGTTTACTTATTTGCCAACACAATTTGTATGTTTCAATTATAATAGCTTTGGATATCATAAGAATTTCTGAATTCTTCTAGCGTTAAACATTACTGGCTAGAGTAGGCACTGTTATCTGTATAATATATGAGAGTCAATTTTTCAGTTAATACCCACTTAAATATCAAATCAATGACAGATTTCTTTAAAACAAGTATAACCAGAAACAAATTCTTTTTTAATTTTTAAAATAGTTTTATTTTATTTTTTTATGTGTATAAGTGTTGCATGTATGTAAGTACACCCATGTCATACAGTTCCCATGGAGGTCAGAAGAGGTCATCAGATTCCCTGGAACTGGAGTTAAGGACAGCTGTTAGGTACTATTTTGGTGCTGGGATTCAAACCTGGGTGTTCTGTAAGAACAGCCAGTACTCTTAACCACTGAGCTATCTCTCCAGTCCTCCAGAAACTTAAATTCTAACATATAAAAATATAAAGCAGAAAAATGAATAATTTTGATGAATTCACAAGAACTTTTAAATCTTTAAGGACATTATATATATATATATATATATATGTACATATATATATATATTATATATATGTTTCAACAATGCAGGTTTGCAAAATGTGAGTTTTTATTTGGTATGTCATTTTCAAAGTTCAAGTAAGAAGCACCTAGTAATAAAATATAAATTGCTTGCATGGTCAAAAGAATGTATAGTTTTATTAGTCAGAGATTCCAATAGAATTTCCTTGGAAATAAATCCAATAAAAACATTCAAACTTTATTTTCAGGATAATATCTAATCATAATTATTTTGCTGCCCAGACTATTCATTGTTTGGCAAAGACTGGTGGTTTATTCACCTTAAATATCTTGATAAATCCCTACAGAAAAAAAAAGAAAACCAAATGTTCAAGTTGGATCTATAGTTGAGAACAACAGCCATTTAAATGTATTTTCTAATAATTTTTAATGCTATAAAACTCTTCATATTGATATTTATAATAACAGGAATTTCTGATAAATCTACAAATACTTGAAACTTGAAAATATATAGGCTTCAATTGCCAAGGTAAATCTTTGAAAGAGATGCTCTTTTTTCATTTTATAAAATACTTAATTTCTAAAATAGCCTACGAATTTGTTATTTAAGATCTTTTGGTGTAGTAGCAATGAAATAGAAAGTAAACTGAATAATTGTATTTGTTATAATAAATTTTTAGTCTATATTTTTATTTTAAGATTTTGAAAATGATAAATCATAATTTTTTGATTCCATAAAAGTGGACAGACATCAACCGAGGATAGGAAATTTGAAGCAAACAATAATAGGTGCATATTAAAGAATATATTCAAGTCTTGGGGAGATGGGCCATTGGCAAAAGAACTCACCTCACCAGCCTCCTGACCTACGTTCAGATCCCCAAAACCCATGTAAAATTGGATTTAGTAGTACAAGCATCTGAACTCCCTTTTGTAAGTTCATAGCCCACCTAAGTCAGGGATTCCAAAAAGCAGAATTCTGAGAAATAATCACCCTTAACTGCATTCCTGCAATCCCAGAAAAGGTTGCTGCCACCACTTGCAATCATGCCTCATAGGAGGCAAGAAGAAATCTCTCAACATGCTCCTCCAGGCCCACCTAAGCCCAGTCCCCCAGTTACTCTTTCCCACTTCTTGTATGCCTGGATTTAAAGCTCCTGCTTAACATTGGTCATCCTGCTCCCGGGTCAGGCAGGCCTGTATCACACTGGAAAAACCCAATTTCCTTTTCACTGGAGTCCTGAATATGTCTCATTTCTGAACCTGGTATCCCATCAATATGACTCTAACACCTTTATGTTCTAGGGGGATAGGAGACATGGAAGCATGCAGCCAGCTAGCTTGGCTTATGCTATAGTAAAGAGAGTCTTTGTTTCAAACCATGTGGCATGTGAGGACAGATGACAGTTTTTTTCTCTGATTTCTACATGGTCTGTGCCATGGTATACCTGCACTCACACACACATACACACATGCATCATACAATGGAAAAGAAAAATGTATACATAATTTAATTTCTTTAAATTTTAAAAATTATGTATTTATTTATTTATGAATACATGTGTTTGGTGTATGTGTGATATATATATTTATATATTGTTATGCATAATTATTTACTTTTGGAGGGCTGGGTTTTTCTTAATTTATTATTTTTATGTGTATGAATGTACTGTCTGCATGTAGGTTGGTGCACCCATGTCCTGCAATGCCACAGAGGTCAGAAGAGGGCGTCTGATTCCCCTGGAACTGGAGTTAAAGATGTGGGTGCTGCGAATCAAACCTGGGTCCTCTGCAAAAGCAGTCAGTGCTCTTAACCCCTGAGCCATCTCTCCAGCCCTTGGAGGGCTTGGTTTTAAATAGGCTTTCCCTGCATGTAAGAAACATCAAATATTAGTCTTTTAAATATTATGAAACAGTTTACAAGGAATTCTAATGTTCTAATCATGCCCTCACCATTCTACAAAAACTTTTGATCAGCTTCTCCCCTCCCTGCAAAAACTCTTGATATATAACAAGAGATTTTGATCTTCTGATAACCCCTAAGACCCATCCTATTAAACTTTTGGATATGAAAGAAATGTCCAGGAATTGATGGCCTGGGAGCGATGGAAGGCTGAGCCTGTCCACTTCTTTGGTCAAGTGTCCCATTCCACTTTTCTTCTTTTCACAGATTCTTAGCCAACTAGGAAAGACTGGGAGTTGGGACTCTAGCTATATGAGTTAGGATAAAAAAAAAAAAAACAAAAAAAAAACAAACAAAAAAAAAAACTTGTCATATCCTCTGTTACATGTGCCCAATTCTCCATCTCTCTGTTGTGAGTAGTGCACCCTTATGATCAGAAGTAAAGTTTTGCCTTGCTGAGATATTTTCACTGGAGTGGTCATGGTCTCATTCTTTGTAACATATTTCTAACACTGCAGGTCCAGCTACCCTGGATCTTATTATTCAGACTCTATCCTCCAACTCATGGATATCTCCCTGCCTCTGCTTCCCAAGTGCCTGGATTAATGGAGTGGGCCACTTTGCCCAGTAACTTTTTAAACTCCATAAAAAGTTTATGTGGGGGCTTGAGAGATGGCTCAGCTGTTAAGAGAACTGCCTGTTCTTGCAGCAACCAGAAGTCAATTCCCAGCACCCACAGGGCAGCTAACAACTGTTTGTGACTCCAGTTCCAGGGAAATTCAACATCCTTTTTCTAACTTCTGCCAGCATTGCACAATACATATGCACAGGAAATACACCCAAACATATAAAACAATAAAATGATTTTAAGAGTATATGTTTATATATGTTTTACTTGAAAATTTATTAACTTGTATTTTATTAATATTGATTTTTTTAAAGTTGATTAGGAAAGTTAATATACTAATACTAAATTTAAAAACAGAAAAATGTATGGAAAATGATGTATGAAATACACAAAGCATCCATAAAAAATTAATTAATAAAAAAAAACAGAAAAATGTGACAAGACCTATACAAGCCAACCATACATTCAAAACCCTCATGGTGATAATGAAGAAATGATAGTAATTACACTATTTATATTTTTGTGTCTATGTTAGCTAATGTGACAGCAGGTACACATGCACAGGAGTGCATGTGGAGGCCAGAGGAGCCCATCAGAATCCTGCCCTATTACTCATTCATTTAGACAGAGTCTCTTACTGAACTTCAGTCTTGCTTACTAAGCTAAACAATGGCCAACAAGCCCCAGCAATCCTCCCACCATGAGCTCCCACAACTCTGGGATTACACCCATTCATGGAAATGAGAAGCTTTTCTAAGCCATAGTAGAGTTACTGTTGAATAAAGAAATAGACTGACTAGACTGACTCTTACCATTAGGGTATTTTTTATGTGTATGAATGTACTGTCTGCATGTAGGTTGATGCACCCATGTCGTGCAGTGCTGCAGAGGTCAGAAAAGGGTGTCAGATTCCCTTAGAACTGGAGTTAAAGATGGTTCTTAGCCACCATGTGGGTGCTGAGAATCAAACCCAGGTCCTCTGCAAGAGCAGTGGGCACTCTTAACTGCTGAACATTTCTCCAGCCCCTTACCATTAGTTCTAAGGTCATGAATGGACCAGAACTCTAGAGAACTGCATGTTCCTTCAGATTCACAGGGGACGGTGTTCTGGAGTCAGGCTTTACTCACTCTTATTCAGTCTCTTCAGCATGAATCTGGGACATAGAAGCTAAGATTCACCCTTATTTTATCAGAGTATAGTGCCTTTCGATTCCTGGGCTTAAAATATCTCACATACAAGTCCAGACAGACTTCTCAATTCTCCATATTGTTTTCAGTGAGAATAACATGCTGCTTCCATCACTTTGATACGTTAACCAAGCTTATCCACTTCATTTACTAAACTTTAATAAAAATTTCCTCAAACTTCTCTTGGAATCTATGTATCAATTCTTTTATTAATAGGACTAAGAACACCAAAACCATTCCTGTATTAACAATATCATTTTATATAAGCCAATATAATAACTTTCTTATATATATTCAGTCTTTGATTCTGTTCCTCTAGGGAACCCTGATTAATGTAACCATGTGTGTTGTGGCAATATTCGTAATTACAAACATATGGGATGGGGCTGGAGAGATAGCCTAGCGGTTAAGAGCACCGACGCTCTTGCAGAGGACCCGGGTTCGATCCCCAGCACCCACATGGCGGCTAAGAACCGTCTGTAACTCCAATTCCAGGAGAACTCCAGTTCCAGGGGAATCCGAGACCCTCTTCTGACCTCCGCGGCATTGCACGACACGGGTGCACAGACCTGCATGCAGACA